>JBCJKH010020128.1:10343-68572 GCA_039877255.1 Loriculus beryllinus
GTGTGAGGTGTCCCTGCTTATGCCAGGGGGTTGGAACTAAATGATCTTAAGGTCCTTTCCAACCCTAATTATTCTATGATTCTATGTCAGCTTGCCAAATTTATGAGAAAAAGTTGTACAATTTAAATTAAAACTATACATATATATATATATATTTTTTTTTTCTGCATCTTCTGAAGGAATAAAAAAATGCAGAATATTTCAGTTAATTGTGAATCAAACATAGGAATAATGTCATGCACTGATGAAACTCAGCTTAATCTAAGGTAATGATGACAACAGTTTAATGATGCGTGGCTGTGCTAAAAGAAAAAGACATCACTATTGAAATGGCTGAAAAACCATTTGGCTGCCAGAGGTAGAATTATCCAGAACACAGGCATTTACCTTCTAACAAATTTCCTGTATCCCATTTTGGCGCTATATATATATTCACTTCTTATTCAGTTAATACTAGCCTGTGCTGTAGGAGTAGCATGGTATTGGTGTGTTGCCATGGTTTTTAAGGTTGAACGCATGAATCATATTGTCTCTCACTAGTGGGTGACAATGCTTTTTTTTTTTGACTCATATTTAAGGCATGCCAAATGGCAACTACAGGAAGGATATTGCAAAGCTTAAGTGTCTGTAAGAGGAGAAAGTTGTAGAATTGTGTGACAGTGGACAAATTTGGCAAGGAACTTTGTCTTTTACCTGCATGAGAAGCTTTACAGCTTCGCTCACACTGATGAAGCCAATGGGGAAAATTAACTCCTCTTCCATCAGAGTGTGCTTCAGAATTTAGACAATCTAGAAATTAGTAACAAAATGCCCTTTATATGACTCAAAGGCAGAGCCATGGTAGGTACTTCAGATTTTCCCATAAAGACAACATTTCTTCCACTTGAAGGGTGGTAGATGTCACTCTTTGTGTGATTTTTAATATTATAATTTACCAGGTGCACCTTAGAATGATAAATTGTTTTGAAGAATGATTTAGAAAATCAACCCAGGAAAAATACTGGATGGAGTAGTTTTGGGAAAGATTATTAAAACTAATAATAGGGTCTTAAAATTTAATGTACCTATACATAAAAGTAGGACTTTGGTATTTTAATGGTTTCATTTGTAAAATGGGCATCTTTCTGATTGCTTGATTTTTCAACAAATCATTTGGGTCAGGTAAATGAAATATCAAACTATTCCAAGAGCACTGTTCCTTCTAAATACACTTTCAAAGAGTTTGCTGTTTTAGAAATTAGAAGATGTCTACTTACTGCATAATTTATTTTAGGTTCTGTGGTCTTTGGAATTGGGCCATTGGATCTCAGAGGAACCATATGAGCTTTCATCCAGCTTTCCTGCAGCTCCTGTAAGTTTAATGGTCCTTTAAGCTTGTGAACTTTCTTTTGTGTATCTGGAAAAAGATTAGTCATCTAAATAGGCTTTGTGAACAAGAAGGCCTATTAAAAAAAGTAATTTTTTTTAAGGCAAATACTGTAAGGAGTTTGTTTCTCCTTCATCCACTACTTTTTGAAGTGTGTACAAAAACTTTGGTAAGCATGGAAAATGCAAAAAAAATTGATCTACCAATTAATTGATTTACCAGTTAACATCTGAATAAGTAGGTTCTTATTTTAGTATAAATGTCTTTAATTTACTTGTGGTATATTTTGTTTATATATGTGCTTCTATATAAGCTGGAGAGGCATGTTATCACCTTACAGAAAGATTATTCATGTCATGGACTCAGTATTTTCAGTTCAGAAATGACTTTGGCAATGCAAAATTACTGCAGGCTTCTAAAACTACTGTGCAGGTAAAATGAAGCATTCTTCCTGCCTTTAGTGATCATTCTCAAGTACTGGATTGTGAGCCACTACAAAAGTATGTGTGTGCAGACTCGACTGTATCTGCACTCCATGTGTTGTACTTGATTAAATGGTAATTTTATTTTGGTTATAAACCAACTAAAATTCTGGCAGACTATTAGTCAATCACTTCTATAGTTTTGTCAAAAAAGGTTTCACAATTTCTTTTCTATTATAGCAGCAGCTGAATATTTTATCATCTGCTGCTTGTTTCTTGAAGTTTATTATGGGCTTTGAAGAAAGAACATTTAATGGGGTTTGAACTTTATTTTTACTATATTTGAACTATATTTTGCTATAATTATATTGACTGTTAAGAACTTATTTTTCTTTCTAAATCTGTTATTTATGTAAATTTACACGTTTGAGATGAATACATTATTTCATGATTTTAAGTTGTATGTTCTCAAAGTGTAGGAAAACCATAAATTATTCTGAAGTAAGCCCAAAGGAATTAATTCTAATATAGCATTTTTTGTAAGAGGAGAAAATAGATTTTTTTAATATAGCAAATACATTAAGAATGTGAAAAATAAATGAGCATGGTTTTCCCTTCCCCCCCCCCCCCCTTTTCTGTGATCATATGGGAAAAGAACACAATACTTGACGTTTTGAGTTTTCAGTTTCTTCTCAGACTACCTTGTTAATAACCAAGTATACTGTCAGTAACAATGTACATAGCATTCTTTGGAAGTGGTTCCTGCTGGGGTTGTTTCTTTTTGTTACAGTTTTTTATTCATAAAGCAGAAGTAAGGAGGGCTTGGCAGATCGTGAGAAGATAAAATTGAGGGAAGTTATGGTTATCCTGAGAATCTGAATTGCTTCTGTTTGCAGTGTGCTCCTCTTCCAGAGGAACAAAGTCTGTGTCCAAGATGGTATTTCCATCACCTTTCTAATCATTCTCTTCTTGAGTCATTCTGGTTTCTTACTCTGACAGATGTCTTATTTTTAAAGATACAGTTATTTGGACATGGGTGGTGTTTATATTCAATTTCTGTTTTCTATCTGCTATTGTTTATAAGTATTTTTCTGCTTCCTAAGAAGTGTTACAAGAAAATGAAAGTGCATTCTCGTTTTATGTACTGTTTATTTGTTTACACAAAGGAATTAAAGGAAAGGGTTATCTTGTTGTTGTGTTTTAATGGCTTGTACCAAGTCCAAAGCAGTTGCAGGCTTCTTTCTCCTATTACTGCATTCATTCTGAAGAGTCCCCACTTTACTTTGGTGTTTGCAGCTTAAGCCATGCAATATCATTTAGATAAAATGTCGTTTTAAAATATGTTCACTCTAAAATTTTACATTTTTTACGTTTAGTCTTGATAAATTACTCCATTTCCCCCCCCCCAAAAATGAAAATGTCTAACTAAACAATTGATCAATTCAGTGTCTACATCAGTATCTTCAATAACCCTCCCAAAATAGTTATCAAAAAGCCTTAACCTTAGCAAAGACTTTTTTCCAGCAAATTGAAACTAGCTATTCTTGTCATACTGTAGTTTCTCACTAAAATAATGAAGGGCAATGTCAACCAGTTTTAGCACTATTTCTCTTTGCCAGGTTGAGCATTCATACCATGCCAGATTCTATCATGTGTTTGTTTGTTTTGTTTTGTTTAGATTATTGGGCTGGATATGCTTACTATCTCAAACACTGGAAGTATTTTCTTTAGTTCTCTGATTAAATGCAGTGAAGCAGAAAATGCAATAATCTAGACTCAGCATTTCTATGAAATTTCATAGAAACATCAAATACTTTAGATTGCAAGGGACCTATGAAGATTGGTTCAATGCTTTGCTCCAAGAGACTTGTCCAGTCTGCCCTCATAGTAGTAAATCAATAAATTAAAATGAAAATCCAATTTCCCCAATTCCAACTTGGTTTTGCTGTCTGTTGTTCCACTGCAGTGCACCTCCAAGAAGGTTCTGGCTCTGTCTGCTCAGCGTCCTTGATCAGGCAGTTGTATACAGTAGTAAGGTTTTCCCTTCTCTTTTCCAGGCTGAAAAAGGCCAAGTCTCTTGGCCTGTCTTGGTGTGTTGTGTTTCATCATATGTCTAGCTCCTTTACTAGCTTGGTGGCCATCTGCTAGAGTTGGCGTTTCAGTTATGTCTTAGAGATTTACAAAAGCAATATTGTGACAATTTATGTTGTTTTGGTTTTTTGGGTTTTTTTGGTTTGGTGGGTTTTTTTGTTTTGGTTTGGTTTTGGTTTAGTTTGGGATCCTTACGAGTTTGCTAGGAGAAACAATAAAATATTAAGTTTAAATGCATTGAGATTATTTTATGCAACTCTTCATATGATGACTGTTAATTTACGTTTTCTTAGGCTCATTTAAAATCAGATCATGAAGTCATATTAGAAGTATTCTATTTCTGCTACCCTTCAGCAATGCTGGCACATATATTCAGTGAAGCAGAATGGTGGTAGTGTGAGTGGGGGATTGCTCTGACAGCAGCTTTAATGACTATCGGTATAAAAGAAACAGTTTTCTTCCATCTTTCCCAAAATCATTTACTGCTTTTAAGATATAATGCCTTTTGTTAAGTAAGCCTCCAAAAATCTTGTGTCTAGGGGTCTTGTTTTGGTATGATTTTGTGTGACTATTCTAGGATTCTGTGACTGGGTTCTAACCTTGTAACTAATTCAGTCACCTGCTGAAATTGAAATTTATCAAAATATTATTATAAGGCAAAGACTAAGCATGACAATTAAAACCTACTTTGGGAAAAATCTCCACAAAATTAGGGAAATATAAAGAAATATCTTCTGAACTGCAGTGCACAGTACATAATTCTAAAGCATATTGTAATCATAACAAAAAAAAAAAAAGTGAAAAACCACCCAGTAGAGTAATTTATTCACATTGTGGCATATATTGAGGGCCTACCTATGGAGAATTCTTAGGGAGAACTTCTAACATTACTGAAAAAAACCCAACAGTATGACCCTAGATAAATTTCAGGGAGTTTTTTTTTCCTGTTTTAAAAATGTAGTAATTTGTTTCTTAAGTCATGAGCATAAATTTAATTGTATCAAAGAACATGCATATGTTTTTCAGTTAGGTTATTATTACAAAATGTATAGATGTACTACAACACCAGGTGATAACTGATTGTCATACACAATCGGACATCTGGTGTTAATGCCATTGCATTGGTTTATAAAATACTGATAAGTTATTTTGCAATTAAATGACAAAGGAAGGAAAAAAAGTGCAATCTTCATATGAATGTAAAGGTATGCATAAGATGCTGTAATTCGCAGGGATTTTTGTAGCTAAGATAGTGACTGTAATAAGTACAAATTGAAAAAAAAAATAGTTATTTTTGTACACAGTATTTCCCAAGAATAAATGCAAAGTAATTAAATGCTACTTGTCCTCTGTTAAATAAAGTAATACAGGCTATTAGAAAAAGCCTTGAATAAGTATAAGAAGTTGTTTAGGAGACTATGGGGAGAAAGAATGTATTCTTTAAGTACAGTATTCAGCTAATTACAGGACAGTGGGGTTCTTATGTACATAAAAGGCAAACATGACACAGAGAGATAAATAGTTCTAGATCTAGTTAAGTGTTTTATATTAGAGTACTGTTTAAAGTTCAGTGATGAGCCAAAATGCATATTTCTAAAACTATTTTAGGTATTTTTCACAGTTCCAGTTATTTACTAACAAACACATACATAACATAAATGATCAGTAAAACAGAGTCCTTAAGTTGTCTGACGATTTCTTGGATGTTCTTTTTATTCAGTTGTTTGGCCAAATTATATCAGGTTGACACTTTAGACTTTGTGTCTGGTTGAATAATATGAGCTTTAGCTGATCAAGGCTATTGCAATTCAGGAATTGTACTGAACCGATCCCTTCAGAACACTAGCGCATGTTTTCTGTGCTTGAAAATGAGACAAGTTGCAGATGTGTGCTTATATGCTTGGCAAATGAAGTCTTTGAAGGCTATACAATACATAATTCACATAATACAAAAGCATTTAGAAATCTGCTGGTCGAATCATCATAGTTGTGGCTTTGAGAGAGTATCCCGAGCCTTTCCAGTAGTACCATTTGATACCATTAAACTTGTTGTTGTTCTGTCGTAATGGATAATACATTCCGTTGAGGTTAGAAGGTCCACATGCATCAAACCACCACCCTGCAAGGTAGAAAACAAATTAAAACATCAGGAGAGGTAATTTTCAAAATAAGGACACTTTGTTGTCCTGAAATGAGGAAGAAATCTAAATGCAGTTTTTTCATTCTTATGATTTGGAAATGTCAATATAAAATCTTGCCTCAGACTCAGAAATGTATTTATGTACTGATGACATATTCTTGAAGCTTATGTAATACACTAGTTTAAAATTGAGAAGGGAAGGTGTTCAATCAAGTTTATTATATATATATCAAATATTATTGTTGACAGTCTGAGGGCAGAACTTGAACTGTAATGATATTGAGTTGTCTGAGTTTAATCTTCTCCTTGGTAAATTCCTGTTCTTCACCAATTTGAACTCATTCTTAATTATTTTTGGGGACTAATTCAGGTATCTGTTTCAGTTCTCTGGGCAGATCATTTAAAAACCTCTCTGCTGAAACTTGGTAAGAAGGAAACAAAGATAAAAACTGCCCAAACTTATTTGTATTCTTATGATCCTGACCTGTTAGTGGTTCATAAGGAAAATTTATTTTATGAATAGGATAATATTTTTATACTTCTGTTATGATGTTGATAATGTGTGTATTCTGTTTTGAAGGGCTGTAATCCAATTAGCCTTTTGGATAAACTGAAGCTGTCTTTTGTCTTACAACATGTGCTATAGGGAAACGAACCATTGCTTAAGAGATAACACAAAGAGAAGTCAGCTTTACAAAGCAGTTGTTTACATTTCAGAATGTGGAATTCTAGGTTGATAAATTATAGAAGCTTCTATGGTTCAAGATAAAAATACCACCTAAAACTCCACTAACTGATGAACAAGCAGTAGAAAAAAAGTAGATGTAATCTTGTAATTTTGTAATTATATTGAAAAATGGAATTAAATACTTGTACCCTTCCATTTTATATACAATATACAGCAACTTTTCAGGGTTTTTTTCTCCTCTGGATATTTAGCGAAAGGGTTTGTTCCTAAAAAATTAGGAGCCATTTCACTGATGAACTGCGAACCTCTAAAAAGCGGGGTGAGGAAGGAGACATGGATGGGACTTACATATTTTGATCTCTGAATGTTATCTCATTCCTTGGAAAAAGTTCCACAATTACAGACTTTCTTGTACTCCAGCTGTAGAGACTTTTTTCCCCTCCAGTTTTAACTTCTCTTGTTTTGCTTTAACTAACTTTTGTCAAATGATAAAAAATTTCATTTGGAGCCACCGTACCAGCATTTCTATCAGTGATTTTGGACTTCTTCAACAGTCACAATTTACTAAATCCAGGTTATCACTATTTATCTCATAGACAATTTCAGTGCCAATAAAAATAGGAAGACCAAGAAACAAAAAAACATTCCTACCTCCTGTTAGCATTTGTGAACATTTGCAAATACATTTGTCATTGTCTGCATCCTTTGTGCTAAAATCATTTCCTGGCTGGCTTATACTACTTATTTTGCCTGCTGTCCCAGTAAGTCCTTTAAGGTAGATCCTGTAAAAGTGAGGAATGGAAAAACAATTATTATGTGGAAGTTAATGGTAGTTGATCTGCGACATAATGATGGAATAGTTTGCAATAAATATCTTGTTCAAATAGTTGAGTTCACTTCTGGCCAATGTTCTGTTTTAAGCTGTTTTGCAGCATAATGTTTTCATATGAGCAGGAATGGTCAGCACAGTATTCTAATGAACAGCCTCCACATTTGTAGAAATGACTGTTTTGTTCATGTCATATTGGATGAAAATGAGAGCAAGTAAATACTAACTCCTGGAACTTTTCATACAGATCATGCATTTTTTAACACTGTAAGTACATTGTGCAATTATTTTTTTAATCAACTTCAAGAGTTTAGGCCAAAACATTTTTATTCTTTCTTTGCTGTTGGCAAAACATGGGAATTTAGCATTACAAATTTGCATGTGCAGGAGATAATAGCATTATCTGGACTATTAATTACCAACTAGTAACTGGTATTTTAGGAGTTTCTCAGTTACTTTGCTTTTCACTTTCCTAATTACTCTTCTTTTTCACATCCTTCATAGATTTATTTAATGTTAATCTTCACAGGTATTTAAATTTCCTTCAATTCACTGGCAAAGTAAGCTTTCAGTGAGGCTGCTACTGTTTGGATCTGCTTATAAGGTGCAAATGCAGTCTCAGTCGGGAGGGACACATGGCACAGAAGTGGGAAGGCAATTACTGTGCTACCTTGAATTACAGGGACTGGAACCCTCTTCTCCCACAGTATCTCTTTGGTGACTGCATTTCTGTGTCAAACAGCTTATCCTTCTCAGCATATTCTGTTTGCTTAAGGAGGAGATCTAACAGGAGAATTAATCTGTCCCCGGATCAGTCTTTATCTTGCATATAATTCTCTGCCTATGATAGAAGTTGGTTTTGGTGGTTTAACAGATTATTTTCACCTATTTTATATTCTCTTTTTGAAAATACTAACAATAAATGAATTTTTATTCATTTATATTTCAGAAGATCAGCTCATTACAGATTTTCTCAAAAACCTTTTTCAGAAAGTCAAATATCCTGTTTTTTCTTCAGGTAAGGTCAAAATTCTGTAAGTTTCTAACATCAGTGGTACTAAAGATTCCAAGTATAATGTATGATTTAGGCTTGATTATAAATGTCAAGTCTAATGTAAGAAAGGCATTATTCATTTATTATTATTATTCCATTTTTAAAAGTACCGCTTAGTATAACAAGAAGATGAGAAGCAGCAGATGTAAATTGAAATGAGAGGTTCTGGCCAGATATCAGGAAAACCTTTTTCACAATGATGACGGACAAGCAGTGGAACAGGCTGTGCAATCTCCACCTTTTGAGGTTATAAAGAGCCAACTGGATAAAGCCCTGAGCAGCCTGGTCTGACCTCGTATCTTTGAGACCAGGAATTTTGACTCAAAGTCCATTTTGATCTCAAATGTTCAATGAATCTATGAAACTCCAGTTTCATGGCCCAACTCATAATCTTTCCAGCATTTAGAGTGCATTAATGCTCTTAATTGAATACTTTCCTAGGGTGTTTTGGTTTTTTTTTTTTTCATAATGTTAAATATATTTTTTAATCTTCTGCATTTTATGGTACATTCCATGTTTGGCTGCATGCTAAAATAAAGTATCATTTTTCAGATGACCGTCGTAGTTTTCAGTAATTGTTTTTTAATATTGTAAATGGATGGGGTAATAACCGATTTTGCAAAGGTTGCCTTTATAAGTATTGTAAAGCCTTGCTTTAAAAAAATCTCTGCTGTAGAATCTGACTGTTTCCAGATGAAAAAAAAATATTTGTTTTGGAATTGAGACAACTGTATACTACTAAGGCATTAGGTCTAACAATTTGGCAGAGGAGGGGGGATGCTGACAGTTTTGGATTGCTTTGCATGTAAACTTGAGTTGAAATAACAGCATCAATTTTCTTAGGTCTCAGATTGACTTTGTTTACAACAAATAGTTGCTAGAAATCTTGGAGAAATTCATCTGAGTTTAGATAGTTTTTCTGTACAGTCACCTAAAGCTACATGAATCTAAGATTCTTATAAAGAAACATTTTATGGGCCATGTAATAAGAAAGCATCTGTTACAGTGTGGAGTCTCTAGTTTCTTCTATAAGCAATCAAACAGTATCTACTACATCTACAGAGAGCCTGGAGAATGAAGTATGAACTGCCCATATATTTCAGCTGTGGCTGATACTATTTAAAATGTGTAGTACTGTCATAATATTTATTTATATCTATTTATTTGAAATTATTATTATTTCCTATTTTAACAAAATATGTGAGAAGAAATTGAGAAGCTTCATGTTTTAGAGAATTATGGGAGCATATATAATAGGTCCATTAAAATCTGGTGTTTAAATTGACAAGTTTGTTGAGGAGTGAAACTACATTTACTCTTAGCTTAATTTTCAGAGATGGGAGAGTTATTCTTTGGCAATTCAAGCCAGCGGGTCATGGAAGTAGAAGGTAGAATTACCTCTGTATGCTGTTCATGACAACAGAACAGCTCCTACTAGTCACAGACTTAAGTGGAAAATCTCCTTGCAGTATTATCCATTTTAGTTATCCACCTTCCAGAAATTAATTTACTGCAGGGAACCAGAATATGATAGCATTGGCAGACAGGTTCCTGTTGCCCTGAAGACTCTGCACTACCATCCATTATTTTGGCACATGTATCCTGTCTTATACCATGCCACCTCATCATCTTTGTACATTTTGTGTGTTGCATTCACCCAGTGTGCACTAGAAAAACACACATTCTCTCCATTGAAAAATTTGCTTTAGGCAATAGGTGAAAAATGGAGCAAGCATTTTCCAAGTGAACTGAAAAATCATATTTCGTATGAAATACAATCTTGCATCTACACAGTCTAGAATTATTATTAGCTGATTTTTTTAAATTAAGATCTGATATTTTCTGCTTACCTGTATTTTTGTTCTTCACTTGCTAGAGAGAAGTGGTCATACAATGAGTATGCCTCATTCCCTTCCCAGTCTTTCAGTTGTATTTTAAGAACATAGCGCTTCTGATTAGTCAGTTGAGAAACAAACTCATTTCCCAGCCAGTACTCCCCAGCAGGATCACCAAATCCCTGTAATTCAAGCAGTATATTTAAATAGCTTTGTTTTGTTTTTTCTTTGAGTTTGAAATTATCACTTTATCAATTTTTAATAGTTTTCAGTCTGTCAACTAAGAATTTACTGTCTCTGGGGGTCATAGATCTGCCATATTTCAAAAAGTTAATTTCAGCGAAGACAAACTTAGGAATCTGAAATAGTGAATCAATATTACTTAGTAGGTTTGGAGCAGTTTCTACTGTTGCCAGTAGAAACACAAATATAAACAACTCAAAAAATGTGGACATATGAAACAGTTGACTGAAGAAAAGTGAAGTTTCTTTTTAAAAAACATCACACTTGCAAGTCTGCTTGAACAAACAACTTGTTCATTTAGAAGATGTTAAAGCAGTGTATCTAAGGACAAAGATAACTTTTAATGCCTGCTTGCATTCTAAGGATGCCATTAATGCAATTTTATTATATTAGATTTCAGATAATAACATTGAGGTTTCAGAAAACATTGTTTACCATCTTGTACTCCTTCCATGTCCGGTGAAAGTCCACACTGCCATCTTCACGTCTCTGAATAACTGTCCAACCTCCTCCAGCAGTTTCCATGTCACAGTAGGCCTACCAGAGTAAGCATGTAACAACGTAAGTGCATGCAATCATGTCAAAACAAAAATACAAAGCATTTGTGCCAAGTTTTAAAGTGCACAAATGCAAAACATGTATTAACCTAAAAATGCTGGTTTTCTTAGCCTTCATACAAATCAGCTGTGGTTACCCACAAATAAATATGATTTCTCAATATATATGATGCTTTACAGAATACAAATGATGCCTTAAAAATGGCTGATAGCTGGTGTTGAAGGAATTAAAAAATGAATGTAGCTTCTGATTCTATACTTCCCTCTTGCGCTGATATTTTTGTGAGTTTCCTGATGAAATATCTCTCCTGAAAGATGTTTTCACTTCTCCATCTCTTTTTGTGAGAGATCCGTTCAAATTTCCATGGCTTGCCAGATTAACATTAACACATGTTAACATACTGTTAAATTCAGGCAATGAGCAAGCTCAAATATGTTTTTATTTCCATTGTCATTGTTCAGTGCCTTTGCAGATGGTCTGACCCCAAAGTTAAATCTAAATATAGACCAGTTATTATCACAAAGTTAAATCTTGTAGCCATGTTAATATACAGCCTCTAATTAATATCTTATACTCTAGAACAAAAAAATAACAACCATATGTCCAAATGTTCATAAATCATCTTTGATTTTACCAAGTTATTTCTAAACATCTGAGAAGATTGACACACAATAAGCAGTTCAGTGAATTCAATTTTAGAATACCCAATAAATGCATCCCTCATGCAGTAGAATTCAAGTTAATAAGTGATTTATTCAGTCAGCCTCCTTCTAGATTAAAACAGAAAGTGACTGCCTTAAATAAAGTTCTTGTGTATATTCACTGCAGTATCAGAGATAAAAGGTATTACTGAAGGTGCCAATATACTGGGGACACTTATTACAGCTGCTTGTCACAATGTACCTATAAATGCCCCAAATTGTGACTGAATGACACAGATGCTGTATGTCTTTTTCATCCTCTTCTGTGGGAGGGCTGTCTTATCAGTGGTAGCAGATTTGAGTTCTTTGAACTGTTGTTAGTCATCCTATGACTTCAAAGAAGCTTCTGTTCTGGTGCATTGTTTTGTGTGACATCTTAGGAAGTAAAAGTGGGCTGAGTTTTCAATATAGTTGGCTTTTTTAGGGTGTATGTGTTATACATATTTATATACGCACGTTTCCATAAAACAAACAGGTAATTCACAGTGCAAACAGGGGCATATACACTGTTCAAAGGCATTAGACTTCTGAAGGGAAAGCCCTTAAAGCTGCAAATATGAAATTTATTAGTGTTTCAATAGGCTGTAACACATTGAAAACTCAAAGCAGACACTATATTTTAAGGTTATATCTAGACTTTTTGCTCAAAATCAGAGAACTGTGAGACATTCAACTGGAGAATTTTTGGAAAGATAAATAAGGAAAAGAGTTGGATTAGGGATTTCTTGTTAAAATATGCCAAGTGAATGGAATTTAATTGAAAGTGGCAACTTTAGTTTGTACTGATGTATGCAGTTCCTTGCACCTCAGAGTACTTTGTGGTTGCACACTTACTCCCTTGAACTAGCTAAAAAGTGAAAATTCTTTTTATCACCTATTAAATAAGTGAAATATTTAGCTTTCAGGCTTCACTGGCAGTCCAGAACACTGTCTTTCAAACTCTCACATATGCAGCTTTGCTTATTAAGTCATTCCTTTGCTTTCCAGGTAATTTCCCTATAAATCAATTCTCTGAATAAACAAGATGAAAATACTTACTGTAACACTAGGAACTTCAAATTTGCATACACACTTGATTTTTAATTTGGGAAAAAATAAATGCCATGAAGAAAAATGGCAGTAAAGATTAAGCAAAGAAAATTAATTAAATAAGTTGATCTATGTTTATTACTTTTTGCTACATATAGTTAAGTAAATGATATATATTCCTAAGCAATTTTAAGGATGGAGATATGCTATTCAGTAAAATGAAGATTAAAGAAAAGATTCACTTAGTTTAAATTACTGTGTCAGTCTGCAGAGGGAACAATTTCTTCATGATATATGTCAAAGATGAAGGGAGACGAAGCATTTATTTGGACTATAACTTACTTTTTTTAAAAAAAAAAAAAAATCTTCATTCTCCAGTAAAATGATATGCATGTGAGGCTTTCTCTAGCACTCATTACTAGAACAGAACTCTTCTGACCTTTCAGCCTAGCCTAGGTTTTATATTCAAAAGGAAGAAATGTAACATTTCATATGACTAGTACAAATAGATACCAAGATTAGGCAGGCAGCAGGAGTCTTCAAGCAGATGCCAAAAAGAATAAAGATATTAGCCTCTCAAATTACAACAAATTGGCAGGGGGAATATTTGATTTATGTTGTGAACTGCTTCAGTATTTACAGTTCTAGCAGCTGTAGTACTATGAAAGCTAAGGTCAGCTGTTTATGTTTTTCACCTCCAGCTAGAATCAGTGCTGTTTTTTTGAAAATGCTGTAATGTACATGTCACCAGGATTAGTCCCCTTTCCAAAGATGGAAAGTGTGTAAGCTATGAGCAGTTTGATGACAGTTTGATGTCTTAACTGTCTAGGAAGTTGACTTTCAGTATACATAATTTTTCTTCTTTATTCTTGTACATTAGGATATTTGGGGCATTAGAGTTTTCAGACCTACTTTCTGAATGGTAAGGCTGAAGAACCACTCCATTTTTTATAGCAAAGCACTTGCGGTGGCCATATCTGTGCAGAGTCCATTCATATCACTTTTGGCTGATGTCTGAACATTTCTGAGTCATGATGCTTAATGATTTTGTATTCTGCTATCTCTAGCTCCCGGAGATGTGACTAGATAAGAATTGTGGTCTTAGTTTCTATTTTCTGGGGGGGGCGGGGAACCCACCCAAACAACCTACATGTGTGGTTTATAATGTAATTTAACCTAATAGCAATTACCAGTAAAAAAGAGATGAGGAAACTTCTAAAATTCACAAAAAAAAACAACCTCTCACCTGACTTCTTCCTATATCAGAGAAGCTACACACATGCTCTTTTTTAATGGAATTAAAATTGGAAACAATCTCTGTATGTTTATTTTAGATGTAAGGTCCATGGCATTGGCTCCTTTTGAAACAACTACCTAGTTTTCAGGAAGGTTACGCAGAACCATTTTGTTGATAATTCAAATTTGCCCAAATCACTGTCTGCAAGAAAGTTTTGGTTAAAAAAGCCTTGGCTTGGAATGTGTGTCAGTCGAAAAATTCAGCTCGGCATGGCTGGAAATGGGGAAGAGCTTAGCCATTGCTTCTGCTCCTATTTTAAGATCCGGGATAATGTGGTCGTAATAGTTGCGTAAAGGTTGGGCTAATGTATTAGGGTCATCTAGACTGGAATTAACCAGATTAATTAATCAGAAGATTAATATGTTCAGGTGCCTGCTAACATGAAGCAATTGACTTTTCATGATTTGCTTCTGCTATTTTATCTTGTGTCAGCAGTCTTTTGCTGTTTTTCCTCAGTGTTTTTAAAAGGACTTAGCTTTTGTCCTGGTGTAGAACAGGAAAGCTTGAAAGTTTGAAAATATTAATGGAATGAAATAATTGTTTTCCTCTCAGCTCTCTTATGCAGTTCTTTAGTTCTGGATTATGATGGGAGGCAAATTAGTAAAGTGTGATCAGTTACAGATTACACAGAAGTTGTTTATAAGCCTGTTGGGAGGTCAGAAGGTGTTACAAGAGGAAAAGACAAAAACATAAACAGCAGTGCAGCACTTCTGCACATAAAAAAGGTCATTCTGTTTCCTGGTCGGAGTGGCCATCCACATCATAAACATTTGAAAATGGTGTAACGTGTTGATTATCCCTAAACCTTCACTTCCCTTGACAACTCCTCTTCCACATTTGTGTTTATATAAAAAAATCTACTTCGGGTTAAAACTTTTTAGTCTTCTATTTTCCGTGCCATATAGTAAGTAAACCTTTGATGTCTTTTTAAGTGTCTTTTTCATTCTATCTGAAGGAGGCAGAATAAAATCCCTGATATTACTAAATTAATTACTAATTTAATTATTACATTTTAACTACTTTCTTAACCTAGTCAATTACCAGAATAGGTATTTTTGTTAAGTGTTTTAAGCCTCCATGTTCAAATGTTTAATCTAATATGACTAAATGTTTAATGTTTATTTTAATGTTTTATATTTTAGGAAATTTTTGATTGTACTTTTGTTTCAGGGATAGAATATTTTGGTAGGTTTTAATTTTGTAGAAATATGCATTATTCAGATCATATAAAATGCATAAAAATTTATGTCTTTGAAAATGCAATGTTAAAGTTTATGAAATTTTCATTCTGTAATATGGCATGCATTTGTGTCTGCTTTTAGAAAATATGAATGCTATATATATTATTTTTGATAGTAAAATTAAAACCAAAGGTAAAAGCCTGCAAGAAGTAATATTAAGAGAATCAAGGAATGTAATCATTCCTGAGATGTCTCACAAAGATTGCTACAATCTATTACTTTAGAGATGCAGTAGCTTGCATCTCATTTAGTTTTTAAAATTGTGACTGTAGATAAATATGCTATTTAAATACCATTCTGCTTCATGTGTAATAAAACACTTTATTGCATCTTATATAACTTTCTTGTGAAACAGATGTGTTGAATATAAACTAGACTATTCCAAAGGAAAACTAGTCTCTTTGTTTGTTTGTTTTCTTTCTCAAAGGAAGCAAACTGCATAATTTCTCTAGATGGTATCTGCAGAAATTGTAGATTTTACGTATTGTATTTTATAGAACTTATCCAAACATATTGCTTATTTCCATTAGTTGAGAGCTTTGTAAGAGTAAAGATCACAAAGTCTGATTTGGGTTAGATGAAGTTTTGGCACTTGAAAAACTATTCACTGGTGAACTTAGTTTCTAAACCTTTGCTATCAAAACTTGATTCTCTCACTTTTTCTCTGTCAGAGTTTTACCAATTGCTTTCCCACATATGCCCTCATTTTTCTCTGCTTTTGTACATTTTCTGTTGGCTTTTTCACCCCCCATTATTTCTGATATAATAAAGTAGATCCTTAAACACTCCATAGAACACTTTTTTTTTTTTTTTTGGTAAGGAAATGTCTACTTTATGAGATTATAAAAACTGTAGAAAATTACTTAATGTTTGTCTAAGAAATATATTAAGCATTTTTGTTTATATTCAAATATCCCTTGCCCTCTTGGCCTACTCAGCCTGCTGCTTCTGAAAAGCTGGAAAAAACATTCATCATTTGATCCTCACTCCTCGGAATGCTTATAGCTGCACAGTCCACCTGACACTTTTTCCCCTTTCAAATTTTATGGACTGTTTCAACTGAATTATACTATCTGAACCTTTATCGTTTTATTTACTTCAGGAGATGGAGAATCTCTGTCAGGCATCTGCTGCTTCACCCAGAGTGCCATTTTTATTTCAGGATTTCTTCTATAGAAGTGTAGTGTGTTGCTTTAAACTAAATTGGCACTGAAGTTCATTTCAGTTAAACACATAGGGAGACAAGAGATCCATAGAGGAATTAATTTAAACTGATACACTGAAAACACCACAAACTCATCTTCTATTTAAATCAGAGTGATATTTTCTAGGAAAGTCCTCTCTGTTATCCAGTGTAAGTTGTGCTGATGTAATTGTTACCTAATTGTTACACAAATGCCCTTAAAACTCTGCATAACAAAGAACTGAAACCCAGTACTGAATCCAGTACTAAGAGATTGCTTACATGACTACACATCCATGAGTACTCTTCCTTGCCCCTGATTTTACCTTCTTTTGCCACCTGAAAGGACTTGGACATATGAAGGAACTAGGGAGTTAGAGAAAACAGGAGACTGCTGATCATGCATAACAATAGTGTTGGAGTTAGAGATTTCATAAAGAAATTATAGTGCTATATTTCTTTAACAGTGTTAATTATGGGGAAACAAAAGAATGAAATTCCGGCATATTGAAATGAACAGCAAAATGCTTGTTCATTTCGACTGAGCCAAGATTTCACCTGAAGGACTTCCTGTGTGACACTCAAATCTATAAGTGATGACATGCTCATTAAAAAAAAAAAAAAAAAAAACTTCACTATTAATTAGCTTTAAAATAGCATATTTAGCAGATCTAATAACTTTTTAATCCACAATATGCCTAGGTAGCACTTTATAGGCATCCTACCTTCTTTTCTTGTACAGTGTTTGGAACTGTTAAAGTGTAGATTCCACTTGTTGTCAGTCCCGACTTGAAAGCCTCAGCACAGTCTTTGAAGCTGATTTGCTCCTCTTTAGCTATGAAGTTGTTCTTAGCTGTTAAAAATACAACAGAAATTGAAGGCATTAAGAGAAGATGAACAGATGTTACTAAGAAGCAATTAATGATGCAGTCAGCTTAAAACTTTGCAGTTCTGGTCCCAAAAGAAATTAAGGTAAAATTACGTGTGTTGTTACTGTATATTATTTAGAGACATTATTTTGATATGAGCAGAGTTGCTTGATAGGTTAAGAAGTGCTGATGTTTCTTAATATGTGAAATAACAAAACTTAGGATATAGCTTCTCTTTCATTTGAAGTTTCTGTTTCCATTCATTGCCTTTGCTGCGACTTCTACGTGCATTACAACCTCTGCATGCACTATTACAAACATATCTAACTAGCAACTGATTATATTAGTAATGACCTTTGGCCAGTACTCTAGTGTTGTGAAATCTAACATAAGAGTTATGAAATCTTTTCTCATACAGATGACTGGAATAACTTCACTTACACAGTTTTAGCTAGTGGTTTTGACCCTGTACTGAGCAGGCACAATTTTGTATGTACCAAGCTGAAACTTGGCAGTGCAGCCCAACCCACAAAGGAGATATCCCTTCTGGAATTCATTTGTGTAAAAAATGTATTTTAATATGCCTAAGTTTTCTTATTTTACAGAACAGTCTAAGGCTCATCTTTTTGTTCAGTTCCTTATTAACTATGGAGGTTGGAATTTCCTGGCACTTTGCCTGCTGACTGATATTTCATATTTTCCCCTTTTGGTGTTGGTTCTGTGTATTTTCGCTTTTAACTTAATCTAACAAGCACAGCTTATTAGTACAAAGTTTTAGGTGCCAGATAAATACATGCTTATATTACAGTTGCTTGTTATGTTCTCGAAAAAGAACTTGCTTATTCGTTATTTACCTGTTTACATGCTTTGCCTTAAACATAAAAATAACACATTCAGTGTTTTAATAGCTTTTCCACACTCTATTGTTTGTATACTGTCTTAGAAGCTTTCCCTGCTAATTTTGTCTTTTTGGCAAGCATTCATTATTTTTTCCACTCTGGGTTTAACAGTGTTGTAGCCAACATGACTTTGACTCGTTTACTTATCTGTGCACTAGCATAGCAGATACTATCAGCAGGAACATGTACAGCCTTGGTAGTGGTATTTAAGGGGATAGTATCAATAATTAAGACAAAAAACTTAGGGTTTATTTTGTTTAGAAAAACCTACATCATATACTTTAGGATGCCACTGAAAGCAAGGACTCCTGAACACCATTTTCCTTTTTGTGATTCAACTTACAGTAACAAAGCACAGTCCATCTATACTGTTTTCTAAGTTGTAATGACAGGTATTTTAAATTTTTTTCTAGCATTTAATTTAAAATCTTTTTTTAGAGGTTATATATGCATCTGTGTTTTGAGCCCTGAGAATTTTACAGGCAAATATGCCAAATTCTTTACTGTTTTATATATAACAGCTATACCTTATTAATTTGGCAAAGTTCCATATCAGACATGAAATTCAAAGTAAGGAATTCATTCATTTGTTTAAATCCTGTTTAGCCATAACTTGCAGTTTATGGCTTGTGTGGGTTTTTTTAATAGAGCATGTGAATCTTATTCAGAAATTCAGAAGCTGTGCTCAGTGACTAATTTGTTGCAGGGCTGTCAAGCATCTAAGGGTGAGATTATTGCCTACAAAATTCGCTAGGTTGAGGGATTTTTATAATGAACAAGGAAGCTTCAGTGAAAGACTGAGGACTTTTGGGAGTACCTGCTGCCCTGGGCTGGGGCTTTTGTTGTTTGGGGCATACATAGGTGCTAAAAACTGAGCCAGTACTGATTCCTTTGCCCTTTATAGACACTGTAATTTGTCCTTTCTTTGATCAATTCTGTGTGCACAGAGCAATGAGAAGTGGCAGAAGCAACCCTTGGGAGACAGGAAGAAAAGCTACAGCCCTACATCATGCAGTCTAACCTAAGTATATGGTCAATATATACATGAATGAATGCCATGTGAGATGAATGATACTTGGCATCTCTGTTTTCTAGAACTGCTGAAGAAGTCTCCAGGCAAACCAATATAAACCACAGAAGATGAACAAAATGTTGAAAAGAAAACATAGATGTTGTGGCTGTTTCCCCACCACCACCACCTCCCTGTGTACTCCTAAAAAATAGGTTCATTAACTCAGATGCAAAATTTAAGGAAAATTATGTAATTTTTGAGAAGCAGAAGTGTGGCAAAACTGGTTAACTTTACAGTTAATAATGTACGCAATTTAGGGAATGTCACTCAAATGATATAACCATGTCTGCTTTTACTTACAGTTTGGTGTAGATATCATAGTAAGCAAGTTGTGAACAGTCTCCATCAGATCATGTTGCTGTTTTTGCAAAACTGAGTTGTTTACTGTAGCTGTAACTAATTGTTTTTCTAGTTCTTCTATAATAGAATTCTGTCTGGCTACTAGGACTTGAAGCTGATCTTTTTCATCTTTTATTGACTTCAGCTGAAGAGTGTGCTTGTCTTCCATCTCAAGAACTCTTTTTTCTAGAAAGCTAAATAAATGATTACAGTTAGGCTCCAGAGAAACAATTCTGATATGATGTAAAGAGAATCAAGCCTGTTGCAGAAGTTTCTTTCTTCTTAAGTACTCAACTTCATTCTCTAATGCCATGAATGCAATAGAAAGCTAAAGTAAAGCTGAGTTTAGTTTGATACATGTGCTTTAATTTATTATATTACTACATTCATAAACAACATCTACTATAGTCTGTTTAGCAGGTTTTTAAAGTGTAATAATTGGGTATTTGATAATTCAACATTATGACAGAAAAGATATAGTGGAAGATTTCATTATTTTTACCCTATTAAAAGATAGAACTTATTTAAAGATGAACCTATGAACTTTTTGAATGTCCTGTAATTATAGTAAAATATAAACTTCACTAAGCATTATGGTATTAACACAGGGAAACATGCAGATAGTTGCCTAAATATGTGTAATCCATCTCCTGTTCTGGAGCAGGTATGAGTACGTCATCTCCTGTTCTGGAGCTGGTATGAATACGTGACTGGCTGGAATATTATTTCATTGGTAATTGTTCTGATGCAGGCTCTGAGAAAGCTGGTGTTAAAAGTCACATGAACAGAAGGGATAAGTTTACCTAAAATCCACTGCTGTTATCAAAAAACAAAAATCCTGAACCTTATGTTTCAAGCAGATTAGCTCAATATTAGATCGTATTTTGTTAAGTGAGAAATAACTCTTTTGTCTTTATGTGGGTTTTACAAGGGTAAACCTTGTTGAACAAGAGTTCAACACAAAAAAAAAGTAAGTGACATTTTAAAATTCAGCATTTACTTTGATTTCCATTTGATAAGGATGCTTGTTTTTATTAAGCTGGTAGATAAAACTTTTAGGGAGCATAAATAAATGTAGTAGAGTAGTGAACTAAAATGTCAAAACATGTCTCCTGGGTTTTTTAAGCTAATTCTTTCAAAATAAAAAGCACTTTGCACATATGGTTCTCATTGAAAAACATGGCTTTGAAGGAGAAAACCTACTGTTATTGCTGCTTTCAGATTTCTCTGTAAACTATTTACTGCCAAAAGTAAAATAGGACCCTGGTGATATGAAAATGGCACCAGCTGAAAAAAGGTATGAGCTTTTGGACAACAGCCGAGTACAGAAACTGATCGGAGTAATAGTTGAATATAGGTCTGAATTTCAAAAGATTGACTAGTAAGGAATATTGAATATGAGTAGCGTTTGACTTTACTTACCAGCTTAGAAAAAAATTCTGGCAAAGACCTGCTTGTGTATTCAGATAGCTGTGTACTACATGGAAATAAATTTTAAAGATGTAGTTGCACCAGATTAGTTTGAGTCAGGTTCTATAATGCTTAAGTCTCAAGAACATAAATTGGCTACAACTGAAGTACTGAGAAGTGTTTCAGTTTTAACCTTAAGTTCCACATACAACTTTAGATAGTGAAGTATTATATATAAACAGAAAACAAGAAGAATAAACCTGCATGATTCTCTAGGCTTTAAATAATATATGACCTTTGTAATGGGCATATCTGGGTGTGGAGAGCTTGTATACAAGGCCTTATTTTCCTATATGAGTACATCTGCTTTTAAAACCATTAGGACACATCAGGGAATAGCATTTTATTGAGTTGATAGGCAAACTTACCTGTTCTTTTCTTGTAATTTAGTTATCTCATTGGTCTGATCTGAAATCTGTCTTTCTAGTTTGTTTGTTGAAAGAGAGTGTTCCAAAAGCTGAAGTTCAAGTCTGGTTGTCTGGTTTAATACCTAAATAAAATGTATAAAAATATTTTAAAATTAAGATACTTTTTAAAAATAAACTATAATTTCTTTATGTTGTAAAATTTCTACTTAAGCCTGTAAATAAAAAAATAAAAAATAATATTTTTAACACCTAATTTGGGAACAAATGCCCATAGAAATAGAATGAAGAAGAATACACAGAGTTGCACTGATTTTGTTGTTATACTACCATGTATCATTGGGAATATTTCAGTAGTACGCTGTGTTTCTAATCAATGGCTGAAACTTGCTGTATACTTTAGTTTTGTTTTGTTGACATGCTTTACCCTCTGATATTCTTATTTCATTACTGGAGCTATCATGGTGGCTGTTCAGGGAATAGGCTTCTCAGTCTGGCGTAGAAAGTAAGTAATTTGCTTATCTTTCACTGGTTGAAATCTTGGCCCAGTCCTGAAATCACTAGATAGTTCACTCTTAGCTACTTTCATTAATCCCAAATTATATTTTCAAGTGTTAATCACGTAAACCACACTTTGGTTATTTCACTCCTTGAATTGTTGCCTTTTCTCTACATGTATTGTTTACTATCTTTAAATGAAGAAATGCAGATATTAGAAAACATGGAAGATATTTTTTGGTTTGTATCAGACTGCATTACTTTGGGCATGTTTTCTAGAAATATTTTCTCATTGTTTTAGAACAGTTTTCTTTAATTCAGCAGAATTTGGCTTTCCTTGGCAGGAAGAATTGATTACTCATGTCCTTCATGTTAAACAGTCATTCAGGACATGATTTCACACTTAAGTGTAATTGAAAGCTATTGCCAAAAGCAAGTGTCCTTGAGAGAGCAATTGTTTGGCTAATTTCCTTATGTTGCTAATTAAGCCCTTAACCCAGTCACCAGTAATTTCAAGCAGAGAAGGAAAGTTACAGTGATGATTTTCTTCCTCTAAGCAGAAAATAATTGAGTAATTTCCATAAAGTCATTACTGTAAATGAATAAGTACATTCTCCTAACGTCTGCAAAATAATGGGCTCCTGAATAATGCAGTCACAAAGTTTAATTCAATAGGCCTGTCAGCTATGAACTATCAGTTTATCAAGGAGTTCAGAAAGGCTTGCTTTAGGTTAAAATATGTAACTTAATTCACTGGATGAGTTCTACAGACAGTAAAATGTCTAACAAGGAAAGAAAAATCCTTTTTGTTTGTTTGTTTGTTTGTTTGAAATAATTTAGAGACTAATATGTACAGTAGGCAAGTTTTTTTCTGTGTGAATTTGCTCATCTCTCACTTTTCTAGTAGACTCCTCCTAATTCCTTTTTCTTGATTTACCTCTGATTTGTTTACTTATCCCTCTGTTAAATGACAATAATACAGTGCATTGTGCTGGAAATGAGCTGTTATCCCACTTACAGTATATGTGAAAACATTCATTAAAAAAAACACACAAAGAAAACTGAAAGAAAAAAGAAAATAACCTGATAAATGCAAGAAAGGCAGGCTGAGGGAACTCTTTTTTCTGGTTGTGAAAGGTGAGTTATCAACAAAGATAAGGGGGTTGTATGAAAGCACACTAGTACCCAACTGATGCTTGGATATAGCATAGTAGTTTTAAGTACATTATCCTTAAAGATGAATGGAATGGTTATCTTGCTAGACACACTTCAAATCCTCCTGGAAGTTTTTCAAGTGACAACAGTGGGCTTGAGATGGAACTATATATTACCAATTACAAAGGTTTCGTTAAACTGGATAGAGCTGCTGATTATAATGATTGATTTCTAATTGTTGAATTGCATAGTGTAACACTAAACTGTTAAATGTATAGTTGTGTGTGTCTGGGAAGCAGAAGCATTTTTAGTTTGAAATTCATTACTTACTTGTGCTTCAACATCTGTTAATTTGCGAGTCTGTTCAGCTGTTTGATTTAGTAAGTTTGTGCCTATTTCAATCATTACTGCAGTCTGGTTCTGCACTGCAGTTTGCTGGATCTCTACCATTTCTTTCTTCATACTGTCTTGGATGTAATTCTCAAGCTACATGGGAAAGGAAAGAGAGAAGAAGATAGTTGCATTCTTTAAATGTTGGAGGGGGGGTAGTACAGTAAGGCTCCTGACTGCCTTGCTAAACAAATTTGTTCCTTGTATGTTATACATTTATGTGAAGTTTTCTCATGTTAAGCTCTGACAGGAAGGGCAAATATGACAAGGAGTATGTGGCCACCCATTTTCTAAAGGCAGGAATGAGATTTGTAGGAGGTAGGCAGAAGATGCAGTGGTGAGAATGCTTGCAGGCACTTGGAAGCTTTCCTGCCTTAGGGCTCCCACCACTGTAACCATCAGAGGAGCTTCACAAGCTTTGGCAGCGATGGGAATGTTTTAGAAGACAAAAGCTTAGGAGTTTAGTCATCTTCCTGTATCTAGACTTAAATATTTTCAAAAGCGTTTTTCGTATGACTAGAAGTGAAAGAAGAGGTCAGATGTCATTTGACACTGTTCTGTGTACATTTTTATCAGAGAGAATTTTAAATAAAGAAAGGAAAAAGTAGAAAAACCTTAAGTACTTTTAAATGCTTAATATTTAGGAATGCAAAAACTGGTTTAAATACTTGATTCTGAAGTCATTTCTGTGTCTAAACTAATAAGGCTTTTTTGGTAGTCATTTTACAACAGAGTACACTGCTTTGAGATTCAGATCTGGCACAAGCTTTGACCCACACCTACTATACTACTGTGTAAATAACTGTGGATATTAAACTTCATTCTTCAAGGTTGGTTTCTTATTTACGAGAGAGAGATCAAAACAGTAATCTGAGCAAAGCCATCTCTGCAAATATGGTTATAGAACTCCATGACTTCTTTGAAAATGTTATCACTGACTTATTCCAAAACACACCACTAGAAAATGAGTTAATTCTGGGCTTAAAGGTAAGGTAAACATTTTACGGTAGGCTCAGGCAATTGCCCAGTTAAAACACAAAGCTGTGATGTTGCTCTGATTACAGTACACAAAACCTGTGATTACAGTTTAAGGCATCTGGTAGTTCTGGTTGCCAGATTTTTACACCCCTTGTCACTCTTCTTGCAACCTGCAAAAGCAGTTTTGTTTGGACACACAGATCTGCATTTTCATATTTTATCTTATTTGAATATCTGTGAGTATAAGCCTATCTCCAAATATCTAACCTCTTTCAAATGGTATCTCATTCATATGATGTATTCTAAATCACTGAAGTATTCTCTTGACTTTAGTTTAACAATTTGTCATCACATCTGTTTCTAAACTTAAAAATATTAAATCAGTAACTTAGGGAATATGGTATTTGTGCTTACTTGAAAGCATGAAATATGAACATCAAAAGGGATTTATTTTAAGATTTAAAGCCAGTTTTATGATCTGGCTCATTTATTCCAATTTAGAGCAACATGCAGCATCAAAATGATACTGACCTATAAAGTGACTTTGGAGCTTCTCAAGGCTTTTTTACTCAAAAAAACCCACTTCAGACTATGATTACATAAATCCCTTCTGTTTTTTCCTTCATATTGACTAATCTTCTCCCACTTTTGTGCAATCTCTCATGTACACATCATAAAATCTCTTTTCCTGAACTGAATCAAGATACACATTCATCCCTCTTTGCTTGTAGTTTCCTCCCTCTTCATCATACAGTGGAAAACTGTAGAAAGTAGGCCTTTATACTATTACATTCCATCATTTTTAGGGGCAGGTGCTTACTTTCATGTTTCTTCAAAGACAAATAAAGGAATTATTTTAATCCAAAATACCCATTATCTCCCACTGACCACTCAGCAAGAGCAGAACATGTTCCCATTGCACACTCTCAGAAAGCAAGGCCCTTGGGCTTCCCTGAGAGGGAGGTGGAAGAACCTTTTCAATACAGGCTCCAGTTAAGATAACTAAGGCTAAATTTCATCAACAACACTGAGGATTAGGAGCCATTTTGAAAGGCTTCAGTTCTTTGTGGCATATTTCTTTGTAGAATACTATTTGTCAGCTCCTACTGAAGAGCCTCCTTCCTTTGTAAGAAGTAGCACATTCAGAATTTATTTCTGCAAGGGAGAGAATACCTTGGATCATTTGCAAGAGGGAATGGCACAGCAATAAAATGCTTCAGTCCCAATCCATGAGTTCAGAAGCTTGACAGCTAGGTCTGAACAGCATGTCTGTTTTTTCCCATATTTTGCTCAAATTTGGAAGGTGCAGCGGGTATTATTTGCCAGATTTCTCCTAGCCACATGGCTAGTTATGGAAAGTCAACTTTTAATCTCTTTTTAATTTGATTAATAACTGGTGTATAAGACTTTTGTTGATAATATGTCAACCCAGATTACATGATGCTTATTTTGGACAAAGTAATTATCAAAAAATAGTCAAAAAGCAGACGATTAGTGTAAGTCTATTATTGAGTAAGTCAATCAAGCCTATCTTAAAGGAAATTGCAGGGAAGAGGTAAAGAGGTATTAATATATTCAGATTTGAAAGAAGGAATAGATAGTTAATAGCATTTCCGTAAGTCTTCATGGGATTCTTTTCATGAGGCATTCTATTTTTTGTGTAAGACTGGCTGGCATGTATTCTTCAAGAAAGTAAATATAAAAATGAAAACAGATGGGAAAAAAAAAACATGTCTCAAAGTACGCTTAAATAGCAAAAACAGCTGGGAAAATTGAAAAAATAATTTCACCATTAAGATTTGTAATATAGTTATGGTAATTCATTTTTAGAGAAAAAATTCTCTAAGGTCATCAGTTTGGGGCTGTCATGCTTTATTACTTCAAATCACATAAAATCATAAAATTTGATGAAAATACTTTAGCAACATTACCAAAAGAACGAGGACAGATCAATCATGTTGGAGCACATTCCAAAACATTGCTCTTATAGCCAAGATTGTCTTTTTTTAAGTAAGCTTTAAATTGGCAAGAAAGAAAAGACAACATGTGGAGTATGCGTTAAAAGAAATTTGTTTTCTAACCATTGGCAGAGATAGTATTAATCCTTTATGAAAGGTTGCCAGTACTTACCTAAATGAAGAGCTTTCCTAGCTGCTATTGTATAGTGTCCATATTACAGAACAGTTTTCCAAAAAATCAATAACTTATTGTGCATTTAGGAGGCACATTATCATTCTTTCATTTAAAGTTATAAATGAGGTCTTGCTTTTGTTCTTTGTTGCCAATGGGCTAGTACTAATTAAAGAGTCATGTTCCTTGGCAGCATTTATAACTATACGAATACATACATCCCTTCTTTGCCAAATGCTGTCTTGTATAAATGGTACAAATAGTACTGGCTGCTAGTTTCATTTTATCAAATTTGTCATCGGAGCAGTCTTTCCTAATAAAGTTTGGTGATTTTCTTAATGTTTATATTACTGATTCTTTCAACTGTAACATGTCTTTTCTGAGAGCAGTATGTTAATCCTGAGCTTCTACATAGTCCTTTGTCCCTTAGTAGAAGTAGGAAGGTGGCTGGATCTGCATGATCCTTTGTATCAAAGGATTCACCACCCAACCCCTAAGATCATCAGACTCTATCAAGATCTTTTTTCCTTGAATCAAATATGGATGGCTAAACTAAGCAACTCATCACTTTCAAGGACATTATCTATAAGTTTGACGAAATTCCAAAAGCAGTTTTTAGACTTTTCTTGTCAAATGAAATCTGAAGATAATCTTTATTCTTACAACAAGGCATCCATTCTAAAATTGATAGAAGCACCAAAGATGTCAAGGTTTATCTGCAGTCATATCTCTATAGCCCTGTATTTAGATCAGCAGATTCATTGCACAAAAAATGTCAGTAGGCCCATAAACTCAGCAACTGCTGTGTGTGATATACTGTATGAAGCTCAGCTGCATTTAGGTTGTTCATTCTAACAGCTGCTTGCTGGATAAATGGAACAATCACACACCTTCACGCTCCAGCCATGTATTCCTGTTCCCCTCCTTGCACCAGCTCTCACAATATTTTGGGACTTTTGACTAAGCCTGGAGGCACCAACTTCAAAGAAAAGAAGAGGCAATGTCCTGTCAAGTTTGTGGATTGTGGATCTGTCCTAGATGTCAAAGCTGTTACTAAGATAACTGTGGCTGTCAATAGCATAGAAAGGTTACTGTAAGAAGTAACATGATTTAAAATTATATGCTAGAGTTTTAAATACAGACTTTGCTCAATATTTACCTAAGGATATTAGTGTATATGAGGGTAGTTTTCTTCCTCTGATTGCACTGATAACTGATTGTTCTCCTGCCATTAATTTGAAGTTTTAGGCCCTTGATATTCTTGGCATTGGCTGTATGATAAATATGGAATAATTTAGCTAAAACCAGCTTTCTTCATAGTTTGAATGGGGAAACCCAAAGAATATGCATTAGGTTTCCATGAGAAACAGCTGTTCTGTACAGACTTTGATTGTGCCTAGTAATTAGTTTACAAAGTAGTTCAAAAGAACTTGCAGAAGTATTGAACAGGTTGTATTGCAACACTTATTGGAGCACATATTGCATGCTTAGTCATCTAATGTAGATACAGAGAAAATTGCAGGGATAATGGCATGTCTGTAGTCTTTTTCCTCTTATTTTTGTTCTGAATTTTCAGAAGTGGAGTAGATCCTGTAGAAAACCTAACAACAGAAAATACAACATTTACAACTAGGCACTTTTAAATATACATTGAAGCTACAGTGTTTGACATATATTAAGCTGTCAAAAGCTTTTTGAGTTACTACTCTTGCGTCACTACTGAAAATGTCCTGTGCTTTATTCAAAACATATCGTGAATTTAAACCAAAGGCATTTAATCACCTCTTCCAATACCTTTAGTGATCATCCTGACATTTTGTTCTCTAAAATTTGTGTTGATACACAAAAGTGAGCAAGATGAAAAATGAACTTAAGCATCCATAATCAGTTTAGCTTAGGTCTACTGACAGGGCAAAATACAAAATCCGCTGATGAGTTTCATTAGTTCTTTTTCTGAATACTTTTTCAGAGTACGGATGAGACCTTCCTATTTCTCATGCTCCAGATGTTTTCAGTCCTCTTTAACTCAGTAATGTTTGGTCTTAGATACCTTCCTCTTGTTTCAGAGTGGCAGTGTTCTTTGGACTGTGGCTGCATCTGGTTTCTTCATGAGTCACCTGCAGTAGAATTTAGCCCATAATTTGAAACCTGCACCAATGTGCTATGGTCTCATTATAGAAGGTCATTTATATATGCCACAGAATCCTTAAATTTGTGATTCACAGTTATATTTTTGTATATAAAGACAGAAAATACAGCTTTGTCAAGGACTATTTAAACGAAATTCACTTGCAATTAAAATAGTAAATATGTAAACTAAGGTTTTTTGTAGCGTTTTTTGTAGGTTGGGTTTCTTAGCCTGACTTTCTGGATCCAACTGAACGTGGATAGTATCGAAATGTAATGTAGTCTTTTTAAAAAGAAGAAAACACTGTCACAGTTTCATCACAGCAGTTCATATGCGCAATATCAAGTATTTTACCTACATATACATCTCATGTTGCTTAATGTGCATGTATGTAATGAATGGAGCATCATACTGCCTGGCTTTCCACATGTGCTTATATTTGTATTTCCATATCACTGCAATGTATTCGTGTTATGAAGATGAAATACTGTAAAAATTTCAATTCTGCAGACAATTTTGTTCCTTTTAAAACAGCTTTTTATACTTCTTTTCACAGTCTATTAATGCTGCTACTGCTTAAAGTTAGAATAAAAATGGAAGAATCACTATTTCATCCAAGAACCATTTATCTTGACAGGGAACACATTTTAAGGGCATTGCATCAATCCCAAGCAATCAGATCTTAAGCTATTTTAAATTAGCTTTTAATAAAATAATGCATTTCTCTGTTTTCTGAAAATCAGTTATCAGTTTTAGTAGCTTCTAACTTTTGGAAAAAATTAGTACTCTGCAGAATTAAAAAGCAAACATTTTAAATTGCCTTTTTTTCTTCTTTTCTTTTCCTGGGGCAGGAAGTCCCATTGGACTATGTGTTGTTTCTCAAGGGAGGGGAAAAAATCTTTTGGGAATGTATATGGGAATGCTTGAGATGTCTCTACCCTGTTAGCTTCTTACATGCCCCATCGAGCATATCTGCCTGTCCAGACCTCCAGCTAAGATTTTTCCCTTATCTCATTTTCCTGTCAGCAAACAAAAGGTGAAAGTAACATCATAAATGAATCCTAGCTGAGAGTGAGCTGTGACTTATTGGAAAATATTCAAGCTAAAATTGTGTAATAAAATGCTAAAGGTTTAAATGCTAACTCTTAAAATACTGAATACAGACTTTAAAGTAAATTATACACAGGAGATGGTTCAGTTAATGCCACTTGTGTACTAAATAAAAGCTTACCAATTCATTCTCATATCTGACTACATCTCATTTAGAGGAAGCTGTATGTTATGTTTTTATAATCTATGCTTCTAGCAGATGGAAAAAAATCCCCCCTTCATTGGAAATAATCTACCTGAATAAAAACCAAATGTTTCATTAATATAACATGAAACTAAATGCATGAAATGCCTTCATTGTCTGCACAAATATTTATGATGAGTGACTTTCACTCTGTGCTCTTGACTAGAAGTATGTTGTACCTAATACTAAAAGTTAATACAGCATGATTATACTTTCTACTGTATGTTTTGAACTACAAAAGTTATAATCAAGATGGTGGCCTAGAAAAAGCAAAAGAGTGTATAACAAAAGGCAAGACACGTTAAGAGCTGAAACTATCCCAAAGGCTATCTTAGAGTTGAGCTCCCACCGTTCCAGACACTGAGCTTCTTTCACACGTGGTATCACACTACTGCCTTCCTAACTGCGCATGCGTTTTCACGTGGTCTGTCACTTGAAGGATGACATAGGTTCTTTATACTATATGTAATGCATGTGCTTTTTATGGTGCTTTTTTTTTTTTTTAGATTTAAATAAAATTGCAAAAGAAAAATATTATTGAGATATCAAAAAAAATTCTTAATTGAAACTTAATAGTCAACTTGACAAACTTTTGAGTAGTGTGAATTTCTGTATGAGCAAGGGAATAATTTTAAATCAAAATTTAGTAACAGTATCTTCAGAAGTCAAATTAATTATTTGGTGATTAACCATTCTCATTAAGAGTTAAGGATGTTCATTAAGGTAGTTATCTAAGATTCTGAATCACTGTTTTTCAGGATCACAGCTAAGTGGTATTTCTCTTAGAAATCAGGGAAGGAATTCATAAAGTTCCCATTAGTCTAAAAATAAAGAATAAATAAATAAATAGTGTGAGTCATGAATGGCATTTTGCCGAAGTTCAGTAGCACTGAAGCCAGGAAGACAAGAAGCCAGTGATGCTTCTGCCATTCACTGAAATGAATATAAATATTCCTTATTATGTGCCACAAGCCACGGACATTCAAAACTAGGATTCCTTCTTTATGAACAGTGTAAGAAATACTGCCAATCAGTATTTAATTTTTAAATACTAGGTTATAGCATTGGTCTGTAATTTCACAAATTGAACATTCAAACTTTTTGGAGAAATGCCTGCATGTTTTCAGATATATTTTGCACTTGCATGCTACCATCAGGGAATCAGGACTTTACCAGGCTGTTATAAAGATGAGATTCTGCCCTTAAAAGCCCATGCTTGCTATCCCAGATATAAAGTAATCCTTTGCCATTTGTGGGGTTTTTTTTCCATTCTGCTGAGCAATAGGCAGCTGAAATAAACTTACCAACAGGTAAGCTGGTGGTGGTACTTAGGGCATTTTTCATGAAAGATACTGGCTATGTAGCCTTATAAACTTTACAAAATTTTTAGAGAATTTGTGTCTGTCGCAGTTTTTTCTTAATATAAAACCAGTTCTCTCTTTTATCTCAATTTACAAGTATTTTTCATGAATTCCTCTTTCAACAGGAGAGCCTGTTTTTGAGACTGGCTCATGATGTGGTGGAGCAATTTTCTGAGGAAATATGAAATAAATTCCTCATTTCAAATATGTTACTGGGGAAGTGAATAGGAGCTAGGCATTCACAGTTCATTCTCAGCATTGCTTTCTAGGGAAGCAGTCATCTTGCATTCCACTTCCAACCAGACGGAAGAATGATTCGGAGTTCAAGGATCAAACTAGTTAGGAAGCTGTGGAACACAATTAGTCCCTTTTGTAAGCTATAAAACTGGGTGTCTCCTGTTTAAAAGCTGTGTGCACAGAGCATCTTTCAGCATGAAAAATCATTAGTTTTAAAAAACTTCACAGATAAAGGAAATTGAAAGCATTTTGAGTAGTTCTTAAACTTTGCAACATACTGTCTTCTAAATATAGCTTATGGAGCCCTTGTAAGGTTTTTTTTCTTGAAGAAGAAGCGTCAATGATGATGTTACCAAGAGAGAACCAGTCATCTGAGCTGAAGACCTGCCAATTTTTGGTTGCTCAAGCCTTTGAGACAGTACACGTCAGCTGCTGCTTTCGGTTTTGAAGAACTTAACTTCTTTACTAAGAACTCATGCACTGATATTCCTGTACATTTTTTAAATGCTGCAGTTCTTTTTTAAGACATGCTGCATCTTCTTCTCCACTGCTAATATGCTAGGTGGACAGGAGAGACGGTGTCTGCAAAGCTACTACATGTTCATGACCACTCTGAAAATTCCTTGCTTGCCAGACCAGACCTGTCAGAGAACTTCCCTGAGGTTTCCAAAACCCTGGGTGGGGAAACAGGACCCCAGAATCAAAATGGACTTGACTGTAACTACGCAAAGTGGTAGTGGCTGCCTTAAGTGAGGGAAACTTCATATTCACCTCTGCTTAGGTAAAAAACTGATTATCTTGATATGCTCTTGCCAAATAGTATTTATTTCCCTTTGCTCTTACATTAGCACAGGTAAGAATTTTCAAGGCAAAAGCTTCTGAGGAATAGATAAAACATTATCCTTTATTATGAAGATAAAAACTTGAAAGATAAAACAGGAAGCTACTGTGTTAAGAGTGGACAAATATTTGGAAATAAGATCAGCACATACAGGCAGCTTATTGCAGAAACAAAACATACTGTGTGATGCAGGAAAAAAAACAAATATGTAATCCTGAACACATTTTTGCTTCAATAGCTAGGATTATCCATCTACAAGCAGGCAATTCAGTTTGTTGGGACAGAACCAAGAAGGAAAGTCTTTCTGTCCATTGCTTCCAAAGTTCCCTATTGTTTCTGGTGCACCACTGAGCAGTGGTGCAAAGTCACCTCTGGAGCTGAGCTCCATTCACCACTCCTGAAGTGAGGTAGCCTCCAATTGGTGCCCTTCTATGAAGACCAGAAACTGGAGCTAGATCCTCTCAAAACAAATTAAGCTCTTGGTGCTGATTATAATAGAAGAGGAACTCTCAGCAAAACTAGCTGGGAACCAAAGCCATGCACTATAGGATGGGTATTTTATGGGAGGAAACTGCCTTTTTCTGTCAAGATCTGATGGGATGGGCCGCTGAAGGAGACTAAAATGCACTTTACAAGGACTCTTGGGTGCAAGACTGCTCTCAAGATGAATAACCATATGTAGCAAAGGAGAAAGTACTGTCATTAATCCTGGATGCAGCTAGCAAGAAAAAAAAGTTATCATCTGTCTTTATACCAAGGAGCATGTAGGTGAGCATGTAAAAAGAAATTTAAGAATGAGGACGAAAGAATACAGAACTGAGAATCCTGAATGACAAGGGATGCAGGGAAAAGGGAGTTCAGGTTGTCTGTGTGAGCAGAATTTTTATAATGAATGTGTCAGGGATAGGAATTCGTAAAGCCAATGAGCTGCAAAAGGGGGCTGGAAGACTGATCTTAAAGCCATCTGAGAGAAAGAATTGTCTGGTTGGCCTGAAGGTTAAAAAACATCATGATGTTGGAAGGAAATTCACAGAGGAAAATTGTGAGTGCTAAGGACTTGACTGGATGAGACTCTTGGGAACTGTTACTCCCACGTGGACTTGAGAGGGACAAGAAAAGGAAAACGTGCATTTCCTTATGATTAAAATTATCATTCTTTTTTCTGTTCCAATAGCATCCTTACTAGTTAGAGGTATTCCACGTTAAGTAACTACACAAAGTAAGTAAGTAAGCCTTAAACCACATGTCTGATTTACTGGTTTACTCCATTATTCATTTCAAATAGTGTTTAAGGAAAAAAAGTTTCACCTTTTGAGTCAAATAATATTTTAGATGTATCAGATGAAATCTTAGTTTCATTAAAAAGTCAGTGGGACAAGCGGAGCTAGGGTTTTGTATGCTGTCCTCACAGCCTTTTAAAATAATAAAGTTTATCATAACAAAGAAGCCGAACTCAAGACATAGCTAAGTTTTCTGTAGATGCAAATCAAATAAACTTTTGTGTCACGGGGAAAAAAATAGCATATTATTAACTATATTTAAACTTTCGTCCATAGCTGGTAAACTGTAGTTGTCACGATCTTTGTTTGTACATGGTAAGATTTTAACAGGATCAAATTGTTTATATTTGTTGCAGTTTAGACTCTTTCTAAGGGTTTGATTATTAGTCTTGGGGTTTACTTTCTAGTTATTTGAACTTTCTTTCATCATGTCAGAGCAATTTTCAGAAAACATTCCCAGTAAGGCTGCAGTAGCAGTTACAATGGAGTTTTTTCATTTACTATTACTTTATAGGCAATCACTATATCTGACAGAAAATCTGGCATCAGGATGGGAGTTTAACATAAGTGAAAACATACGGATAGTTAACATGGTCAAAGTTCAGACCTCACTCGAGGAAGCTTAGTTTAATTTAAGTCAATTCCTTAGAAGCAGAAAAATACAAGATTTTGTCTGTTTTTACTTATTCACTTAGGCTGTCTTTTGCCTACTTTATTTTTTTAAAGTTGTATTAAGAAACTGGATGTTGCTGTTGCCTTTGAATAGCTGAATTACCCTGTTTAATAGAAAAGGTTTCTGAAAAGAAAGCAAAAACGTGGAAATTGTTTCATTAAGTCTTGACCAGGGAATTTTCTTGAACTGTCTGAATGGACAGGATATTTGTTAATGCAGTAGGAAACTATGGTAAGTATGTTTTCCATTGCTACCTATATATCAGTCTTGATCTGCAGATTTTCATGTTTGAACGTTGACTTTTGCAGACCAGAGATTGTCAGCTGACAGCAGATACCATGGAAGAGTGATGCTACTGCCTCATGACTGATTGGCACATTCTCCTTAAGGGGATGGTTTATATTTTACTTTGAAACTGTGGGCTTGAAGTAGTATCTTGCAGGTGGTTATACCTTGTAAATGGAAAATGGGGGAACTGCTGCAACTATATGCTGTAGTTCAAAGGAAAAGACCTAAAGGAAGTATATGAAGTGTCTCAGTACGATGTCTGCAAGTTCTGTGGAGGAAGACAAAACTGAAGTGATTTTTAGTTGCCAGCTATCAAAATTAAGCCTCTCAGCTTACCCCAGTATTTATTCAGTATGTGACTATACATCAGGTCATATGATGAACAGCAAGCCCCTAGTATTCTGATGTCACATCATACATAGAAAGCTGCTGGTGGGGTAAGGGCTATGGCTATTGCCCAGGAAATGTCCTTTCCACTGAGCTGGGTGTCTCCCCATTCCCACACCCTGACAGAATGGAACAAAAGAGACTTTTTCCTTCCAGGATCACGTGTGTCAGGTGCAGGCCTGAACCAAAAAGCAAGCATAGCGATGAAGCTGATACTGTGAGTGCACGAGGTGAATGACTCTTAATGCTTTCAGCATGAGAATGAGCAGGTCTGCAGAGCTGTTGTTCGGACAGAGCTCGGTACACTACTCAGTCATTTTTACTCTAGGGGTTTGAATACGTTCCTACTGGTTTTAAACAGATACAATTTTTTCTTTCTCCAGAAATGAGAACTTTTAGTTTTTCTCGCTGTCAAAAAAAATCTGTAATGGAGTCATAATTAGAGATTGAATGTTTGCCTAGTGAGTTTTCATGTAGTTTTGACAGTGTAGAATTCAGTTGTTAACATTGAGAGAGCCGTTACATATCAAGCAAGGCTTATTTCCCCCCTTCTGGAAACTTAAGTGATAAGATGTTGTAGCTAGCTATTTAATAAAATATTCTGTTAGGCTCTTAGCTGTGTTACCACAACATACTGATTTTAATCCCTGACCAAAATCAATGTTAGAAAGTTGATATGCTGTCCCCCAGAGGGCAGAGGAACCCTACATGGTTTGCTGCGTTTTAAGCTCTATCATGAATCTTGAGACATGAATACAAATACAAAACTGAAAAGACATTTTTTCCCTACAGTATTAAAGGGAGTTTGCTCAAAGTTATGACATTATATGCCACTTGGGTTTAGCAAGAATCTCCAGAGACAGCTGAATTGAAAAGAAGCTTGCTGTCATCTAAGAATTCAGAAGTAGTTGTTCACCTAGACAGGGAAATGTTTCACTCCTTACAGCTTCTGTGAATATAGTAACTGTGAAGAATACTAGATTTACATACATGGTTCTACTAACAAAGAAGTTAACGGAGCAAAGGTTGCATATTCTATCAGCCTTCTCTTTTTAGCAGTAAGACCTTGTTATGACCTTAGTAGGCTCCTGGAAGATTATTAGATAAACTGATAAAGTTTCATATAGGCAGTATAAAGACAGGAGAAATGTTCCTGTAGCTTCCCTCTGTGTCCAGACTAAGCCATAACATCCTGTAAGTTGGAATGAGAACAGATAGATATCTCCAAATCATACAAATTGCAGGATACATTTGCTGAGCGTTAGAAACTATATCTTAATTTTAGGGCTAACCTGTTCCACAAACAGATAAAAACTAATAGGATTTTCAGTAGTTATTTGGAATGTAGTAAGCTTTTTTTTTTTCCTTCCAAAGGCACTTAAGGAGTAGTAATGTATTTTCCTAGGCAGCTTGAAATCTGACACAGTGAGTGTTTGCAGAACTACTTAGGTGTGGGATTTTTTTTATCCAAAACGTGGATCTGGATTTTGTAACCTGAAGAATTCTTTACCATTTCCTCTGAGCTTGGTTTACTTCGCATAAAGTTCACCAAACAGTATTTCATTTATTCTCACTAGATAATAAATACAATTCTGTTTGACTCAGGTCCCATTTCCAAGAGATGTGTCTGTTAAATGAAATGAAATTATCACAGTATTTCCAGTTGTAAAGCACTTTTTAATGCTTTGTGTTTGTGAGGTTATTTGGTTTAACACTGTGGAATGTGCTATATCTCTAAGGCATTTCTGACTATTAAATTACTGTGCCATACCTTTTTTCCCAGATGCTTTGCCCTGTGAAATTTTCTGATGCTATTATTTTTTCACCTATAATTTATATTTAGCTAGTGTGAGAAATTTAAATAATAAAATGGCAGACAAAATTATCTGTGCTTGTTTCTGAAACTTCTTATTCAGTGCCATAGAAAGTCTCCTTTTCTTGAAGGTTGTATTGATTCTTATGGTCCACTGACAAATTGTTTTCTCAGTGGTTTACCTATTGCCAGTGAGAGATTTCCTAGAGTGCATTTGGACTACCAAAATATTTTCTGTGTGTGACACACTTATTTCATATTCTAGTGCATACATGAAATATGGTTTTATTTGAGAGCATTCTGCTCCCATTTTCCCTTCTGCAGTCCGTATGGGTATCCTTAAGGCTCCCATCAGTATCATACTGGTAACTAGACACCAAAGCCTTTTTTTTCTCTGAAGTACGACTTGCATCTTCTGTTCCAGGAAGATTTTTATATCTTTTTCAAATGAGGGTGCTGAGGCACTGTAACAGGTTGCCCAGAAAAGTTGTGGATGCCCCATACCTGCCAGTGTTCAGGGTCATGTTTGATGGGACTTTGAGCAACCTGGTCTAGTGGAAGATGTCCATGGGACAGAGAGCAGGGAGTTGGACTTGGTGATCTTTGGAAGTCCCTTCTAACCCCAGCCATTCTGTGAGTCTATGATTTTATCAGGAATTGGGAACAGGGAGACACCAAACTCTATGGAAAGGTCATCGTTCCCGTTTTGCCTCTTGTATCTGTTTTAAGAAGTGGAAAGCATAATGTTTGTCTTTCTATTATATTTTCAGCCTAGTCCACATTTCTACTTTCTGCCTATTGTCTCTTAATTCTGAGGTTTACAAACTTTAGTGCCAAAGCAGAATACCAGGGTGAGGGCCATGCAGCATGTTATTTTATTGCAAATAGCATGTTTTGCAACTTCTTCGGCAGTGCTGAGAAATCTGCCTCTTCAAGGAGGTTTTCTTTTGTATTCCATTCCTCTGTTTCTCTCTCTTCCAGGTTGAAGAGACGGACTGAACTTCCTCTAGGGAGCTAAGATAGACTCAGTTATCTGATGAAACTCTGGGTTTGCTAAACTCCAGAGAGGGATCCACAAATGGCACCTTCTGTGTTAGATCCTAACCTATAATCTGACACTAAGTCTTCTCAATCAGTTGACTACATTTTGCATGTCTAGCCCTATAATTATGGCGCTGGTTGAGAAAGACAGTTTTACTTTGCCCCCATCCTGCCTTTCAGCCAAAGCCATGTAAAATTCCATGTAACAACTACTGCAACAGAAGATTCTTGCATTAAAGTATGTAAAAGGTTGTTAAATAAATAGTGGTCTAGTAATCTGCCTTAGCTTACTGCAAGAAGTATTGTAAATCAAATAATGTATAATGTGGCACATTTTCAAAAACACAAATATGGTAGTATGAAAGGGACAGTATAGTTCAGTCACTGGAGACACTAGATAGCATATTTTGAAGGGAAGAAATGGGTATCTGTGTCTTCCAGGCAAAGTTCTGTTCTAAGCAAGACATATGTGGTCACATCTTTCTTGTGATTAGGAATCAAGAAAATGGTATCAGCTGTTTCCCTGCTAAATTATGAGGAGATGCATTTTATTGAATTTTTTCATAATTAACAACCAAAAAAAGGAGCAGTAATAAGATAATTGTGTATAAAAGAAACACCCTTCTGAATCCCAGTCTTTCTGCAAAATCTTTTAAGGCATTCTAAAGGTTATGTGGTTTACTTTTATATAATAAGTGGGCACATAAATAAAGAGGACTGTAAACTGTCAATTCAAGCATCTCCAGACTCATTTTCTACATGTGCACTTGAAGAAAGGGAAAAAAGAGGAAAATAAAGCACTTGATGGCAATAATTAATGGAGAAAGTCTCCCAATTTGCTGTTTGAACCAAAGATGATAAGATTATGATCATATTAATAACAAACAGAGCACATGAAAATATATCTTGAATGCTGGTAAGAGACTGGTTCAGTAAAACAAGCCTCTGTTTATCACATTTTTTACTGATAATATCTTGAAGATGGCAAGCTCTCAATTTCAATTTTGTCTTGTAGGTCTGTACAAGAAAATCTTTAGTCTTCTTTGTTGTTTCTGTACAATTTCATACCTGTATCACCAATCTGGTATTTGTGGAATGATGCAGAAATAGTCTTTACAACGTAGTTTTTAAACACATGCAAAAGTGCCAGTTCAAATCCTTTCACAGAAATTTACCTACAGGAGATATAACAATAAACTGCATAGTCATATCATTTAAAGTACTGTGGAAACCTTACCCAGTAACATGTACTAATCTCAAAGTAAAAAAGTATTTTCTTTTTTACTCTGCTAGTAGTCTTGCTTAGCAAATTCATAGTTGATTGATAGACAGAAACAAGCACTTTTCACAATAAGTAAAAACAGATGCATTACTTAAGAAAGGAATGCAGCTCGAGTCAGAATCATCTCTTGCGTACTTCAAAATCCAGCACTGTACAATGTATTTGTCCTTGCCCGTTGTGATGCAGATGGTTTTGGGTGACAGCATGTCAGAATATCTTTTCATATTTGAGATACAAAGTTCAATCCAAGTATGACAATAATTATAAGATTTCATTGGTAATTGCTCATTGAAAATTATAAGCATGCATTCCCATACATCTTAAAATACCCAATTTTGTTGTGCTTAGGGAAGAAACACATTTCGAAGCGATAAAGGGTTATTAGCTCCCAGGATATCATGACAAGGAAAAACAAGTCTCAATTCTGAGAGTATCCAAACATATTGCATCCCTATTAGCAAAGTATCCCCTCTCCTAGTCTGCTTTCAGTATGAAGTTCTCAGGTTTAAATGTTGACTCCTGGCACAGATTTATTTTCTAATCTTTTGATCTGCTGATAAACTACAAATAAATTACCTGTATTCCATATGCTATAATCAATTTGAATCACACATTGTTTTCAGCTGTTCGTAACAGGAAAGATGAAGAAAATACGACCTCTTTCTTTTACACTATTACTTTGGACAGAGTCATATTTTCTGAGTCAAAATCTAGTTTATGTACTAAGAGGTAAATTCAAGTTGGCATTCAGTTATTTCAATATCTTAATACCTGACAAATGCAGTTCCTTGAGCAGAACTGCCATGATCCAAATGGTAAAGCTACCATTAATTCAGATAGAGATCTGTTTAATAGTGGAACTTGAGGGACTTGCCTGTCTTCTGGGAATACCTGAAAACCTGATGGGTTTTTTTTATATTAAAAAAAAATAAAAATAATCCAAAGTGTAATAGCCAACATCCACCTACTTTTAAAATTTTCAGTCTTGTATCTCAGCTGTATGCGAATCTGCTATCCTCTCAAAATAATTGAAAATCTTATTAATGAGAGGCATGCACAGATACACATTAGAAAAAAATCTTACAATTCAGTATACAAATTGATCCCAAAGTAGGGAAAGTCAAAGAATTTCAGGTTAATTTCAGGTATATTGCCTCACACTTGATCTAGGGTTTTGGCTTTTGCTCTACACCATCACTTACTGGCTTACTGCTAAGCACTGGATTAGGTGGAATAGTGATTTGTTCTAGTATTTTGTCTGAATGCTTTTATACATAATCTACTTTTGAAAAGGCATTCTCCAGTTTTATTTGTGGTACATACAGTAGTGACATAAGGCATTAATACAGTTCAGACCAAAAAAATGTGTTTTCATGAAGCAGCACAATGTGGCAATAGTAGAACAAAGTCTTCTGCTCTCTATGCAGGAGCAGAAGAGAAGAGAACCTGGACCTACGTAACTCATTCTCTTCCCATTGTGTTTGCCCATTAACCAGCTGAAGTGCACACTTCCCATGCTGTTCCATTCATACAGCCTAGTGTTCATTCAGAAACAGAATGTTTCCTCCAGTTGACGGATTAAAGGCAGGAGAGGGGGAGGAGTGTAAAAATGGGGATGTGCAGTACTTCAGGAACAACTTTTCAAGGTTAATTTACACTAAAAGTCGAAAATATATTTTCTTACGCAATTTCAAAAGAAAACAGATGCTGCCTCTTAAATCAGCAAAAACTAACTTTTAAAAGAAGTAAAACCTAAAGCAGTTTTTTGTGCAGTTGCTGAGAAATTAATGTCAGGTTATTTTTAAAATCAAACTTATATTACGCTTTAAATACAGTGTAAAAACTTAGCAAACAGACTATTTTGTTCTGTCTTGACTAACCTAGTATCATAGCTGAAATATGAACCTGGGAATGTGTATTAGTGACCTTAAAAAAACAGCAAGTAAACTCTGTAAGCAACTTTAAAGGTTGTTGCTTGCTTTTCATCTTCATTTGCAGACCAGGTGTCTCTAGCAAAGCAAATCTGAGGAAAAGCTACTTTTGTTGGAGTCTCTTTGTGAACAAAACAGATGACATAAAGAGCAGGTGTTAAAATAGTGAAAAAGGCAAACAGCAGTTATTTTACAGGATGTTTAGCTGTGGAACAGCAAGGGGAAAAAAAAAAAAACCCAGGTTATTCTAAAATGTCTTCTTTGGAAATCTTTGCTCAAATAAAAGAAACATTTCTCTATCTAGTAAAACAGAATCATTCCTTTTGATTGCCCAAAGAATGAATTAGATATAGTTATCCTGTTCCTCTTGTAACTGATTTCCCAGGGACTGACAGGAAAAGGCATAGCTTTTACTAAATAAGGATGCTGGAATTTGCTTACTGGTTTCTGTTTACCTGATGCCACTTATGATACTGTGTTTGTCTACTTAAGAGGCATTTAGCACTGGAGTCTTGTGTGTGATTTCATTATTTATATTAGGAAATTGCTTAGCAGCTGTGTAGATTAGACGGCTTTACTTTGTGTGCTTTTCATCCTGCATTACACATCTGTTAATGTTGGTCTTAACATTACAATAGTGAGCATTGTAAATTGATAAGTAGGAAGGTAAGTAAGCATGTGGAGGGAAGTATGTTTGCCTGTGCGATTAAAAAACCAAAAGCCACTGATCTGTCATTATTTGGATGTCTAAATTAAGCATCCTAAACCCATAAAGACAGGTCACACTTCAGCATCCAAGTGTATGCCTTTTGGATTTCAGCTTCAAGATTCATCTTCAGGTGGATGAAAACCCTATGCTTTCTACTTTACACTGTGACTTCTGTTTCTTACACAAATTCGCCAGCAGGTTTCTTTGGTTATAACTTGCTAGTTCTGTAACTTTGTAACTCATGAGAGAGGTGAACCCTAACACAAAATCTTGTAAGTGGCTACTGGTTCCAGAGAATTGCAAATTCTCTCCATCAGCAACAAATATATCTTTCTTTATGAAAAAGCCCTTATGACATCACTGGAGCACTCATTTGGAGGTACTATGTCAACCACCCAGTTAAGTCCTCAAAATAGTTATTGCTTAGAAGATAAGCATATTGGTATGAAACATAAACACTCATAAATTTACCATGCCACTAAACTATATTTTCATGCTTTCTCAGGTATCAGTGAAATAAAGGTTTCTTAAAACCTATTGAACCATATAGCATTTAGAACCAAAGTAAAAATGTGGAATAGTGATCAGGTTTATTCTCCAGTAATATTAATAATGTATGCAGTATAAGATTTTTTCTGCTGTTTCAGACATAGTTTTACAAATGTTTCCACTTTGGCAATAAACATGTCATTTTCCCCTAGTTGCAATAGTGTTGCATTAAAGGAAGCTATGTGGCATCTGTAACACCTTTTCCAGAATATTTTTCCCTTCATTATTGTGTATTTGAGTGGAAATGTTACAGCATGCAAAGGATATCCGCTAATGAACTTTCTTGAAATTCTGTCACTTTACTGAGCTCACTTCACTACAAGTCAGAGTTGCAGTCTTTAGTTAGAATTACAGTTCTTTATCCGTGGGACCCAATATACTGATTTCTGCATGCCACTTTAGAAATCATGTTTCAAATAGCATTCTTCAAACATACCTCGGATAAAGGTGCATTCTGACTTCTTTAAAGAGAGCTAAAATAGCCCTTATCAGTTAATTATAAATTAGTAGCTGGTTCTTTCATGTCAGAAATGTCAGACGTGCTCGCAGTCTGCCTATGGAATTACTATTTGTCCAAGCAACCCAAATGTAATGAGAAACTTTAAAGCACAAGCTCTGCAGAACAATGCAGTCCTCTTTTCCCTTCTAGTCAGTAAAATTATGTTCTCAAACTTTCTGACTGAGGTAGTTCAGAAGTTTATTTTAGCTAATGCATTCTGTGAATGTAGAGATAGAAACAGAAAAAAAAAAAAACCCAAAAAAAAAAAAACAATCCACAATGAAATAGATGGATGCTGCAAACAAGAATTTTAGAACAAAAATAGTGTTATCCTACCTTCATTAGCCACTGAGTGTTGTTTTCCATTATGTTTTCAAGTAGTTGCAGTCTTTGAATTGAATCATCATAGTCTAAAGGTGCATCCCTTTGCACTGCATTGGACACATAAGAAGTCGAAGATCGGCAGTTGTCCGTCTCGGGCAAAAGGAAGGTATAGCTGCATGACCCATGCTGGACCTGGTACTGCTTCTTGCCCATCGTCTCCATGCTCTTACTAAAGGAGTTGTATCCTGAAGCTAAGAAAATACTGCAGCCCCAAAAGAAGTAGGCAGCCAGCTGCATTTTAATCCCTGCTGTAGCCCAGCAAACCTAGTGCTGCGGGGCGCTACGGGAGCACGGACCTAGTTAACCTGCACTGAAACCGAGCGCTCTGCTGCCATGTGCCGTCAGGAGGAGGGCTGGGCTTTTCTACCCTCCGAGCTGGAAACGTCCCGTCTTCTCCCGGCCGCCGTGCCCCGAGCTGTCAGATGCGGAAAGCAAAAGTCTTCGCCGCCCCCTCCTCCCCTCGCTGCTGGGGTATCCGGCCACCCGGCTCGCCGGCAGTGAGCCTGGCTCCTCCTCGCCCGTGCCAGGATGTCACGGCCTCGGTGCCCGAATCAATCGCTTCCCTTCCCTTATAGGATAAGTTGATAAGAGCAGGCAGACATGTGGAGCGGAGCGGAGCTGCTCCTCCTCCCGCCCTCGCCGGGGCCTTCCTGCCGGGCGTGGGGGGAGCACTGGCACTGCGGGCTGCAAGGAAGGGCGCGGGGGGTGCGCGGAGCTGCGCGGGGCGGCGCGGGGCGGCGCGGGGCGAGAGGAAACCCCAGGGAGGAGCCGGCAGCGACGGGACCCCTGCGAATTCCTGCAGCACGGCTCCAATTAGGAATTTCCTAGGCAGAGCAATCAGTCCCGGTAGCCTCCAACTATGCTTGTAAATTATTTGTGGGGGGTAACCGTCTTCAAACACGCTCTAAGCCACCACCCCACCACCCCCCCCAGAAAAAAAAAAGTTAAAAAAAAGTTCCTGAATTTGTTTGTTCTTCTTAAAGATTGTATTTTATTTGTAATGTACTGAACTAATTTCATTTGTGTTTAATGCATTGTGTAACTGAGGAGAAAGGCACTGTCCTGAGTATACAAAAGCAGGCTTGGGCATGTCCTTTCAAAGAGAACAACACAGGGGGGTTAATTAAAAAGTTTCAGTTAAGCACAGACTTTGTGTTTTACTCCGTCTCTGAGATGAATACTCTATTTTAGTCATGTCTTTCAGGAGTTAAGCGTTCTCAAGCCTTCTTTTCTTTAAGGCTTTTTTGTCTGTATTAAATGGCTAACTTTGGAAGTGCTAGCGTTAACAAGACATACAAATGGCAAGGCAGCTGGGACTGGAAGAAGGAAGAACTACCCAGAGGCTATGGCTGCAAGGCCTGTCTCAGGAGGTGGCATGGGTGAGCAGCAGTTATGCTGCCAGCTCTTGCTAAGTCCAGTTCTGTGCCCTTGGAAGTGGGAAATACCCGTAAAAGGTGAGGGAAACTCTAATAAAGTAGGTGTTTAAAATGGATGTGTAAAAATAAAAGGAAGTTTTCCCCCCTCCATCCCACTCCCATGTTCTCTGCAATAGTCAGTAGTCTTGGAAAAGCGGAAAATTACTAACCCTTTACCAAACCCCGGGAAAGAGTTGTTTCCACTGAAATTTTGGAAAAGCTTACTTCACTGCTTTAGAAAATGTCTTCTGAAACTAGCACAATAGGATACTGACTCCTGAAGACAAACTGCCTGAGAGTTTTCTTAGGTCTGGATCTGGAAGCTATAGATTTTTCTTAATTAAAACAAACAAAGGGAATGCCATGCTAGTCAAACTAGCATGAATTACAGACCAAAGTTTCTCTTATATGAGGAGAATCCCAGCGTGCCTCAGCATGCCTCTTTTATGACAGACTTTCTTACACAACTTGCTATATTTTATACAGTGTATTAATGTGGCTATTCCTTTTGAATCATGGGAGTTGTGTTCAGAGGTTGTCAAAAATGCTTACAGCAGCTAAAATGCATGCCTTACTGTGTTGGAAGCTGTTGGGATTTCTTTATGTAGTTACCTCTGGAAAGGAAAATCTCTACAATTTTGGAGACTTCCAGAAAGGTTCTTTCTAATTATACTTGGACTGTGACCTGTAGAACCAATTTGTCAGATTTTTTCCTGTGGAGTATTCATCTGCCATTGTTCATCCTTCCAGCGGAGGAAATGGAGGAATATGTTTGGAACTTGGGATACAGTCAAGATTATTTTCTACAAAATTTATATGTTTGGCATATAAATTATGCATTCTCCATCCCTTCAACTTTGTACTGCAATAGCAAAACAAATCAATGTGACAGCTACCTGCATTGTTAATGAAGTTTCAAAAGCTTTTCTCCTTTCCAATGTATTGAAGTCTTTGAAAGAATGTTTAAATCCATGTGAATAACAGTCTTCTGCAAGGTAGTTGAGAAACCTACTATTATCCGATGAAGACAGCCTGTAGGATTAGATTTATACACCAGATTGTGTATTTCTGGGAATCTAACTTTCTAGTTCATTTTTTCTGCTGAGTATTTTTCATTAATTTGTTAACTTAAATGAGAATTTCCTATTGCAACTTGTACTTCTTAAATTGGTCTGGTCCCTGCTTTCTTTTCTCTCACTGCTACCCCCAAAATAATAGAGCCCTCAATAGAGTAGTGCTGAAAATAAGTCTGCTCTATCCCTGAAAGTGTCTGTCTCCTAATGAGGAAGAACTAAAGGGTAATCTTATTATTTTCTGGCTATATTTTAATGGTTTTTTTTAAATCCTTTCATTAGATATCAAAGTTGAGACTCACCAGTGCAGTTTTCTTTTTAATTATTAGACTTCTACCCCTTCTACTCAAGGGACTGTACATAAATAAAAGATTTGAAAGATGCTGAGAATTCATTAGACAGAATATCCATGAAAGGCTTGACTAAATTAATAGTTTCTGAATTACTATGGAGCTTGCCATCTGTATGCCACACCAGTGAGTCAGATCACCAGCATAATCTGGCAGCTCAGTTCTGCTGGGGTTTTGAGGGAGACAAGTGTCTCTAAAGGTTTGAACTGGAGTCTGTTTTTCTTTAGGAAAGGCCAATGCATGACCTCGGGAGGCCCTTGAATCGTAATGGGGCCAGCAACAAGACTGAACTTGGAGGCTGCCTAAGCAAGGCTTGCTGTATCTTGGACCTCCACTAGGGAGAACTGTGGCTGTATGAATACTAGAGAGAGAAACTAGTTCACCTTTTACAGTTTTTTGGGCTGGGTTTGGTTTTTTGTGTTGGGTTTGTTTTGCTGTTTTGTTTTGGGTTTTTTTTCCTCTCTTTGAATGAATGAATGAATGAATGGCCAGTTGCTACGGCAGCTGTTCGCTGTTCAGGTAAAAGGTATGGAAAATGCAGGTATAATTCTGAGAAGTGACAACAAATGACTAACCTAAGACCTTTACCAGCACAGCAGGCACCACGAGTTAGCTGCTCAGCCGTGTTTCTCGTCTAGCCCTTGTAGTAACACCTCAAGGCTCACCAAGGTAATGTTTTCCCCAGCTTTTCCTCAATAGTTCCAGGCTGTAGGGGCAATAACTGGAAATCAAGCTCCAGCACACACACATACACGTAACTGAGAGAGGATTATGCTGTTTCCCCATCTGGGTCCAATGGACTCATATTGCTTCAATGAAGTGCTCTTTCCCACTGCCCAGGAAAGACAGTAAACGTTCACCTTGCCAACAAAATAAATACACATCTCTTTAACCCTTCCCTACAGGATAGTGCTGTATTTGGTGCATCTTTTTGAGCATTTGATTGAGATTCTTCACCCTGTCTATCCCTCTGGGAGCAGCTTTCCCAGCTGTGGAGGAGGAAGTGGTCTTCTCTGCCTCCCCAGGGAGTCAAAGCCAGTCAGAGTTCAGGGGGAAAGAAAGTAGTAATGTCTAAATTTAGAAATCTGGTGTGAAAAGTAAGGCAAGTTAAATACGTTTTTGTCCTTGAAAACTGAGGAGGAGGAAGGAAGATGCCTGAATACAGCCTTTTTACTGAGCCTCAGAGGCATAATAACAAGTCTGCTTGCAGAGCAGGGCTTATTGCAGAAAAGCTGAATGACAGAGATGTGTCTCACATCAGTTATGAGAAGGATCATCGCATTGCTAGATATGTTGAAATAGAAAGGAATTTAAATAATTTGGCATGGAATCTTATACATGCCAGTACGAAATTGAGTAAATTATAATTAGCCCACTTGCTTCCTTTCGGGTTTTTTTTTTTCATGTTCTTGGTTCTCTTCATCTTTTATTTCTTCTGTCTATATGGAGTGTTATGTTTGCATTCATGATACATTTATTCTGCAAATTCAAATATCACTGCTTAGCCTGTGGTCTCCTGCTTGCTTCATAGCTTAGTATATAGTATTTGACATAAAATAGCAAATAGTGGCTTGGTATATTTAAAGTACAAATTGGATCTTTCCCTTTTCAGAAAGAAGATACCCACTCTACAGCACTCACCTTATAAGAAGAGCTGAAATATATATATTGTCAAAACTAAACACTTAGAACGTTTTGCCAGATGTGTTGCAGGCAATTTCCTTTCCTGGGAAACAGTAAATTCCCTTACTCAGCCAATCCTGGTTTTATTCCATACAGCATATGACTAAGCTGCTTTGAGAGAGGTGCCTGAATCCTGCTAACATTATCTTTCCAATTATCATTTTACTTACAGCTGCATAGCTTCTGTTTGACAGGAAAATACAGAGATCTTGTGAGATCTCTGATAGAAAAGGAAGTATAAAAGTTTTTGAGGTAATGTAAGAAAATGTTGTCTTGGCTTCAGTCTGCTATCTGCAGACCTTGCCACCTAAAACTTTCAAGATGTTGATTTAGTAGATAAGCAAGTTCTTGTTTCAGCAGTTTTCTTGTTTTAGCAAGGGAAAAATATGTAATAAAATATGTGCAAAATAAAGGCAGAACAATGTAAACAAGTAGGTTTTGGTGCTACGTTCTTGTAGGGATATTTGATCTACATATATAAATGAAAATTCCATATGAGAATATGGAACTTCAAAATCAAATCTAAGATGAAAAATTAGCTGAAACAGAATTAATGAAGTATTTTATATATTCCTGCTATTTACATTCCTCACATTTTCAGTGTTAAGTCCCCACCTTTGGTTCCTGGCACTTTAATATCAGTTTATGGTAGTTTCATTTGCTGGCTTCAAAATATTTTCTTTCACTGGGACTATTTTAGCATGTTTCTGAGGAACAAATGTCAACAAGGACAAGACTCATGAACTCATAACTTAAAAAACACGGAACAGTATTTTCGAGCCCGCTAGATTTCTAGTCTGCTGAAAATCTTACCAGTTTTGTGATCTTACACTGTCTTTGAAAGAGAAGAGTGCCAGATTATTATGTTTTCCAATAAGACGAAACATTTTTTTCATCAAGACCCATAGTTCAGTTCTTTAGCACTTCTAAAATTAGTGGTAATATATTACCAATCATTCCTCCTTTCCCCACCATTTGCCTATTATCCTTTTTTATTCATTCTAAACTTCTCCAACCAGTTTCTCATGACTTCTTTAACAAAATATCAGGATTCTGCTCACTTTCTCAGTTGCTGCTTATTTCTAATCACTCAAAACATCTGGTGTAACATCTTGTGAATTCATAGTCATCTGTACGTTCCGTCTCTGACATTCCCTCACGTCTTCTTTGAGTGCCCTTCCTTTCCAGGGAGGGCATTTACCCAGTAATTCTCATATTGTACTTTTGCTGAAGGGACAAGAGGTCAATAATCTGGTCCACTGAAAATTTCAGTTACCACTCTGTCTTGGTGACTCAGTCTGTTTGTTCCCATCTTGCCTTGTAACATCCAATCCATCACTTCAGTACACGGTATTTTTCCTAGATGTCAGGCCATTAGTGGAAGCATAATGCAGCCAAAACCAGATTACTTATATTCCCTTGGAAATGCTTGCATGCTAGCCCCTTTCTGTCTTTCACAGTTGAAAATGCCACCATCCTCCAATGCATTTAAATCTATAATCTGCAGATTATGTTTAATCCCTTTATTTCTTTGGTGTTTTATTTTGATGCAATACTTTCAGTAACATCTCTAGAATTCCTCCGTTGATCCTCATCATCAACACATTGAAGTTTGTAACAAGTTCTGTCGGGCTCCTCCATAACATTTGTAATGTTTCTTGCTCATGAAGCTTATTATATTAGTTCTGCCTCAGACAAGTAGACTATTTACTTAATTGTTTCTAATTTGTTTTCATTTTTGAAAACTCTCCTACCAAATACGTCAGTTTCACTGCCTACTTTGTAGGCACTGACTGGATTTGCTTTCTTGGGCTCTCTTAGTTAAACTTGGGATGCCTTTTCTCAATTAGTCTGAAAACATGACGATATTTTCCACTTACGTACTTATTTTGATATCCTAGTTTTGTTATATAATATCCGCTCAATGCTTTTTCACTGAGGTTGTACTAACATTAAAGGAAATTATATATTTTTTCTATATACATACTTTTATATATATGTACGTATATATGTCTTTATATGTATGTGTGTGCTTAGTATGTTGTAGATGCCACTGTACATAAGATATGTTAATTTAGATTGGGACTTTAAAATATCACACCTTGTGCAGTAACGATAACATGAATTAATGTTTTTTGAAACTCCTGTCATTATCACTTCTACATTTCATAACCTTCTTAAATTAAAATGCATCTTAGTTTTTTACTGTTTTGTTACTTTATAGTGATTTCCTTTATCAATCCAAAGTTTCAGCGGATATCTAAAGTAGAATACAGCTGAATGGGGTTTTGAGCAACCTGGTTTAGTGGGAGGCATCCCTGCCCATGGCAGGGGAATTAGAACTATTTGATAGTAAGGTCCTTTCTAACCCCAACCATTCATGATTCTATGATTCTAAACTACCATCTGTCCTACAAATAGGCGCTTCATTCATCCACTATGAGAAGCTTCTTAGATATCCGCATGCATTATTTTTATAGACTACACTTTTACAGATATTTCATAGAATCACCCAAATCCTCCACAGGGCTGCTCTGAATTACTTCTCTGCCCAGCCTGTAGCTGTGCCTGGCATTGCCCCAACACAGATACAGGACCTTGCACTTGACTGTGTTGAACTTCATGAGGTTTGCACTGGCCCATCTCTCAAGCCTGTCAAGGTCAAAATTTCTTTCACTGTGAGCATTTTTTAATAATGACTATTACTTTAATCTTAGCAATCATCTACGTAAGAAGTAGGAAGTGAGTTCCAGAATTATGAAGAATAGTTGCTGTGTGTCCTTCCTCCTTAACATTTTTATATTGTTTGTCTAAAGTGCCCAAAGGCTATGCTCATTCTCTTCGGAGTTACGTGATGACAGCAAACTTCAGCTGGTAACAAGTGCAATTACATCTTAAACTCAAATAGCATGAGTTAAAAATTAACATGGAAATTACAGCTAATGTTAAGGATCTTACAATTGGACTGCTGAATATCTTTGTCAGTGTCAAGTGCTGTGCCCTATCTATCTCCTGTACTGGGGAAAACATAATACAGCACTTGTTAAAACAGGTTATCATCGGTTTGAAATGGAATGAAATAACTTGTGTGCTAATGTGTAGCAACTAGCTCTAGGAAGGCCTTTAAAACCTGTTTTAAAAAATTGTTTCCATAGTACATGCATATTTACTCTTCATTATCAAATTATAGTTGAAAAAATTAATATATATTCTTACTCTACATGCTCATATACTGTTTATGTGCTCTTTGAAAAATGTCTTTTTAATTAGTTCTGTGCATTTGGACAACTTAAACCTAAAATCTTTACTAAAGGTTTTGACTTCTGTAGTATTATGTGAATGTTATATTATGTTGATGCAAAAAGACAGCAGACTGAAAGAATCCAGAAGGCTTTTGGAAAATGAGAAATCTGCCTTACTGACATCTTAAAGAAAAATGCATATGCCGTTTGTTTAAAGGAATGTATTTTTAAGCAGTTGATGGTAATCTAGCCTTACAAATCACTCCAGTCCCTGTGATTTAAACCCTTCCTCTTGTAAGCAGTCATTCAGGTTAGCGGAAGGTTCTCTCATCTGGTAATAGCACACTTACTTGATAATAACAGCATGTCATACTTCCGAAGAGCATGTTCAAGTTAAGAATCTGAATTCAAAGATAAACTGATGTCAAAGAGAGAATGAAAAGGAAGTGAGAAACTGTGTAAGAGGAATAAACAAGGCTTTCAGAGAGAGAGAGGACATTTATGGCAACAGTAAGGTACCTAGTTCCTGACATCTGTTTCCCTCAAGAAAAAAATACAGTACATATGCTAACCTTTTTATGGAGAGTGCAAGAAAAATATTTGCAGCATATTTTCATAAATTCATATTTAGTGAACTGTATTATGCATGTGTAATTTGAAGAGGACAGAGCAACTGTAAACTATTTTTGTACTCCATAAAGATAAATCTTTGCTTTTTTTCAGTACTAATAAGCATAGTTCAGTAATTGTTCTCAAAAACAGTTCCTGTCCTCTTGCTGATTCTGCCACAAAAAAATAAGCATTCTGTTTATTATTGGTCTTACTGCTGTACCAGCAAAGGGAGGAACTGAAGCATTTTTTTCCTGGTTAGCAAGGCATCAGGACCTGTGATGGGACAAGAGAAAGATTACCTGCATACTGATACTAAGATTACAGCTCCTTTGAGTTTGGACTGCTTGCCTCCACACGACCACCTAGCAAAACTCCTACTGCTGTGTAAATATTAACATAAGTACCTCATCAGCTGCATAACAGTCTGTTCTTTATCTCTCCAAATAAATCATTTGCTGGAAAGATAATCCTCCATCTCCAGCGGAATGTGTACAGAAGATCAAATCTCTTATGAGTATCTTATCATTAAAATAGTATATTTTCTTCTCAACACAAAACAATTCAAAATTTCTCTTGCATGTCTTTCACTTTATCTAAATCTGAATTATTCCTTGTGTAGTTTCACTACACAGAGAAAATTGAAATCTTTGAAAATCCTGTAAATACATGTACAGGAAATTTGGGGACTGTTATTGTCCATATTGTTTGAATGTTAATCCCCATTCAGGCTATCCACATCCAAACTGACCTATACTTACAAATCCTGTCAAAGAGTTCAAGCGTAGCTTGCTAGCTTCAGTTTAAACCTGATTGTAGAAGGTCTTGCTTGTAGTTGTATGCTCTCACTTGATTTTTACGTTAGGATCTTCAGTCAAATCTGTGATCAAATTCTATTTTGAATATCTAATAAGGCTTCACCTTTAGTGTTAAATTATATATTATCAGTTGTTATTGCTTTGTCTGTAGCCTGTGAGTTGTTATCAATAGCAGTGCCCAATGACTGGCATTTTTCTTGAACATAAATAATTTTGTATCTTATTCACCAAATTAATGATCAGCTGATGTTATTCTACTAATTTCTGCCTTTCTTTGCCTGTTTTCCCACTCAAGTATCATTTTTAAGAACAAACCCACATACATTAAAGTCAAAACATTTACTAGAAGATGCCATGACAATTAGAAAAATTTGTCATAACTTGGCCAGCCTAGCATATTTTCCCTTTCTATTACTGAAGATTATATCCTTGCACAGAGTGTCCAGGCGGCCTTTGATAAAATGGAAACATCAGGTCACCCAAGATTTCCTTGGAGAGTCAGAGCGATTTCTCTCTGTTGATCAGAAGGGGACTGTTGAGTAACAAGATCAGATGAAAGCACCTGAAGGCTGGCAAAATGAATGTCATGAAGTTCCCTGGACAGTACAAATGCTGGCTCTATTCTTGTTATAAAAACCTTACTGCTGTAAACTGCTCTAAAAGCCAGGAGCCTTTTCCAAACCACTTTTCTGCAGAAGGTGATGGCTGAGGATAAAACCACCCGATTTCTTGTCTTTTGCTAAAAATTCTTGTTTGACTTATGGAAAAAAGTGATAGCTGTCCCACATTTCAGATGTGTTTCATTGTCTCAGAGTGCTGTTGTTAGTATATTACCTGTATCATTTAATTTAATTACAATTTCTAGATTCTTATATCCAAACTTTATTGTTTTGACTCTTATCTCTTTCAGTAATGGATTGAGTAAAAGCGGTCCACCAAGAAATTGTATCACAATAGATTATTCACTCTGGAAAGATAGTTATTTTATGCTGTAGGCACATTTTTCAGTGTTAAAAGCACTAAACCTCTGGTGAATCTCAGTTGAAATGCTGAAGCAGTGCCTGTTTTAGAACTCCATTGCAGCCCATGGTAAGGAAGTATGGGCTAGCAAAGGACTGAGTCTTCAGCCAGCTGTGAAGTAAGTACTCCAGGCAAGACTACAGCAGGCAGGGAGATGGTTAGGAGTCATGGCCTAGAGTTTGTTTTAATTTCATACCAAATCTAAAAAAATATTTCCTGAGGCTAAGATCTATGAGGCTATAGAAAAGCCTCTCATGAGAAGCAGTGGAATCCCTGTTGCATGAGTAATTCAATATAGATGGGCAAAACATAGAAATATGTAAAGGCAAATCCTGTACTGGCAGCAGTAAGAATTAAGTGACCTAGTAAGCTTTTTCATTTCTTGATTTCTCTCATTAAAACTCATCACTTGCTGAAAGAAAGAAAAATGTTCATGATGGACCTCATGTGAAAAGTGCTTATAGAAAAAAATATCTCTCTTCAGATTATAAAAGATACAATTCATATATTTGAAATAATTCTTGTATTTTCTCATAGCTATGAAATTAAACTTGTCAGGCACAAGCTAATATTAATGCCTGCAAACTGCTACATACAATCATTGTAACATGATGAAGCAAAGGCTTTAATATTCAAAATTATTATGGACTTAGGTTACGTTGCAATATTGGAACAACTTAATTTTATATTATTAATTCTACTAGTAACATGCAAAAGAATGTTAATCGATTTACTAAATGCATCGGAGACGGTGCTTCATAGACTGGTATTGCCCACATGGAAACCTGCTTGGCTAACAGACGTTTACAACCAGACAAATTATTCTCAAATATCAGTAGCTTAATTGCTACTTCTGTTTTCTTATTTTTTTAAATAATATTTATTGAAACATGTTTAAAATTAATAACTTTTAAAGCACACTCCATATACACCACAAACATAGCAAGCCATGAAGTCTACATCAAAATCAGGCTGCTCTCCATTTTTATTAACTTGAGACAGATTTGTTTCTGACTTTTAAAACCTCTGTTGTGGCTCATTTATTCTATCTGAAGCAGGCTCCTTTGTATTCATGTATTGTAACTTGCTAGTTCTGCAGTAGGGTGGAGAAAATCTGTACTTACCAATGTCTAACCTAACTGCTGGCCCACAATTTTAGATTGCCGTACACCTAATAAAGAAAAATAACAGACACTTTAGGACAGCAATTTCAGTAAACTGATAGCCTGGAGGACTAAGAAGTGATGCTTAAAGGGTAAACTGGGCCTCTCACTTAGAAGGCTTTTCAAGTATCAATCAGAACCTTTTTCTGCCATGTCTAAGCATGCACAGTGGTCAGAAGCTGCTGAAGTAAACAAAATGTGGGTCTGTTCTCCATTATTATAATTTAGAGATACCCTGCGTCTGCTCACAGAGGATGGGGGCCCAAGGCTTTTAAAGCTGTTAATGACATGAACAGTGGCCAAAAACTGTCTTTTTCTGAAATACAAGCGTATTTTAAAAGTAAGCTGGAACGTGTGAATCCTCAACTAGTTGTCATTTGTATTAACTTTACACAGTGAGGATTTTTTCTAAAGATACATATTTCTCACCAAACATTCACTGGACAAGTTAAACAACTGGAAGTATTTTCAAGAGGTGTCACCACTACCTGAAGTATTGACTTTTGCAGCCAGTCCAAATAAGAATCAGGGTTTACAGTAAGTGAAACTTGGTTTCCTCTCATTGGTTTCTCAATGTTTGTAAATTCATTAAATCCTCATTCATTGAATTCCATATCTTTGCTGGCTCTTCCATGTCAGAATAAGGCATCTATTTCCAGAAAATGAAGTGGAAGATGGGTTGTAAGTATTGCCACATATTACAGCTGGAGGAATGAAATAATTTTAATGAACAGAAGACAGAAATTAAGGTGTTCAGCATTAGAAATAAGGGAGAAAGGATCTTGTCTTTCGAGTGGATTTTGTTGGTTGGTTTGGGTTTTTTTCTTCCCCTAGTTAATCTTTTTTTATAAAAGTAGAGTTGTATGAATGTTGAAATTCAGGACAGTTTGGGCCTGTGTAACAGCTCCACACATCAACATCAGATACACTGTAGTTGATATGGCATTGGCTGTATGTGCAGGTTTTGCCCACGTATGCACTGTCATTTTTCCAGTTTACTAGGCACCTGAAAACAGCCAGGTTTCTATGAAAATATGTGGAAAGCCATGTCCCATATGCTTTTCATATGAGACACAACACTAGACTGTGTAATACAGGACATCCCCTGTTATGTGGGACGTCTGCCAAGTCCAGCAGAAAGAAAAGATACGGGAAAGAGAATGAAACCAGAAGAATAGATGATTATTAAATCCTTATTCTGTTTTTAATATTTATATTCTGCTCTGGTCTCAGCTGTTATAGTCCACTTTTAACAATGTCTGAGGTGGAGCACTCATGTATTGTGTACTTTCTAAACTAATACCTTATGTTTAAAACTTTGAAAAATGTAATGCTCACAAGTGAATGACATTTTCAAAAATAATGCTCAGTTTAGGCTTCGAGGCTTCAAAAAATCCTAGTATCTTTGCATCTTTAGGTAACCATGTGTCTCTGATCCATAAACATAGAAAATGATAAGAGCCTTTTAATGTTATGTACCTGAGTACTGTAGGTTACATTTGAAAGCTGAAGTGGAGCTGTTATAAATTTTCTCAATAGTTTTGGGGCAAAAAGCAAACGTTACCTTGTTTTGGGACACATCAGTGTTGCCAGTGCTTATGTTAGCCGTTCTGATCTGTTACATACTCAACTGAACTAATTAGATTAAGAAAGAATGAAAAGTTAAATTTAGGGGAAATGTTTGCAGAAGCCTAAAAATGTTATTCTGCAAATGGCAAAGGAAGATAGCAAATAAATAAACATAATTTTGTTCTGAGCATGGTTTTGGAAGCCAGACTTTTGGATAGTTCAGTCTTGGACATGTAAATTCCTCTAAAAGTCTTATAAGGCCTTTTTTCATATTTCTAAAATGTGAGAGTAAAAACTGATAGAATTCTAGATTTGACATTGCTTTTCAGACTTTTTCCTTGATCTTTTTCTACATCTAATACTGTTCAGCCTCTCTTTATTGGCATGTGTGTATTTATTATACCCAGTGAGAAGCAATCCTCTCAGGACCTTTGATGCTATTGAAAACATCAAATCGAACTGGAATTGAGTGTCCTGCCTGCAGGAGCACAATGCAATCCATCATTGCATACAGTTTTCACTTACTAAAACTTTCTGTAATGGCTGCAGGTAGAAATTTTATAATGTACAGGCTAATGCACTTCAACTCTCAGTCTATCAGGAGGAATCCTCAGAATATCTACCCCCATTTATCATGTTTTCATGATGGCAGAAACCACCTACCAGGCCATTGCTTTTTGCAGGTCACATGCTGCTTCTCTGTTTGATACTCTACTGGTATTAGTTTGTCTGGTTTGCATCTGTGAAACTTGGAATAATCCCTATATTCATTTGATACATTGCTATAGACAAGAAAGAAAGGAACTTTTACATATTCAGGATGAGAATGCAAATGACTATTTTTATTTAATAAAGACAGATTGTTGAGCCTGGCACTAATTTTATCCTTTATTACCAATGAAGACATGAGAACTTGAAGTACATCCTGCTTCCATACCAGGGAAATTGGCTCAGACTGGAAGGAGGAAGACATAGTGTAGTTTTTTGTGGACTCTGTCCTTTAAATGTTAGTTTACAAAGGCATTCTGAGTCAAAAGGCCAATTATATCCAAAAGATGTTTTTTAAGTTCTACGTAACATATTCAGACAAAACAGCCAAGATGAAACAGTTGCAGAAACCTGTTGGAATTTATGGATGCATATGATTATTGCTCAAAAGCCCATTCTGGGAAGGATGCCCACCTGCTTGTGTGGCTTCTCTAGCTGATGTGCATGATTTATGCATATGAGCACATGATCATGTCCTGTAATGATTTACAAATGGTTTGTGATACTCCAACTAGGTGCAGGAAAAAAAGCTCTGTTTTAGCTGCATAACTAATTTTCCAGGATAAAAGCCAGTATCTGAAATTCCTTTTTACAACTTTGTAGTCCTTGCTTACAGCATGGTAGACTCATAGATTTCACTAATAAGATACTGATTCCTTGCTACACTTCATTCATAAAAAAATTTAATTGGTTACTTTGCTCATAATTTTAATGTATGCCACCAGTTTCTTCTTTGCATTCAACTGGTTTGGACAAATATGGAAATGAAAAATGAGTGAATGTAAATTTTTTGCTAAACAAAGGCGCTAAGTGTTGACAGGATGGCTGATTCCAGCCCAGAATTCTCTCTGCATATAAACATAGAATACATTTTATAAACCAAAACTGCAGTTTTTGTTTGTTTGCTTTTGGGTTTTGTTCCAAGTTTCTTGAGAGGAGATAATCTTTATATGAGAAGAAACACTAGAATGTATTTCCAG
>JBCJKH010020132.1:0-14511 GCA_039877255.1 Loriculus beryllinus
GTGTCCCTGCTTATGGCAGGGGGGTTGGAACTGGATGATCTTAAGGTCCTTTCCAACCCTAACGATTCTGTGATTCTATGAATGGTGTGCTGGTCAGAGGAACTCATGGAAGGTGTCAGTGGTAAGCCATCTTCTCTAAATTAGGGCAGAACACAACACCAGCAGATACTTCCTCCTTCAGAGGGCATCAACTGCTATACTCTTCTGTCTGTTGTGCTCATCTGCCATCAAGAGAAATCAGGCAAATACTTTTCCACTTGCAAATGGAGGACGAAGGACTCCATCTTTTCATAGCAAAGGTATTACTGGTAGATTTGTATGTGGTAGCGTAACAGGAGCTGTTACAATTTAACCTGAAGAAGTGGAAAATAACCTGTCTGCAATCTTTCCAGTTCTGCTCTTAGTAGTTCTTGTGCACCTTTCCTATCAGTTTAGCTGAGTACTTCACAAAAGCAGGCAGAGCTAAGCTGAACGAATAGCTTTGGCCTGGCTAGGATCCTTTTAGTTCCCAGACACTGCCAAATCTGTTGATCCATCAGCTAAAGAAACCTCTATTTATTTTTTTTCTGTATGTCACAGGATAACAAATTGTAATCCCATTTAGGTCATAGCTTGGTTGCTGTTTGGGATAGCTGGAATACAGTTATGCTCTTCCCTGGTCCCAAGTGCTTATCAATCAGGAGAAAGGCTCCTTTTAAAATACCATGTGTTGCATAGAGATGGTGAATAGTTCTGGGCATTGCCCTGTTGACCAGCATTTGTCATCTATCTGAGACCTAGGTAAACTGTGGAGTGTATATGATGAGCTAGTTTGCTTGTAACCATCTGCATTTAAGAGGTCTGAACTTGAAGTTATGCTTCCGGTGTGGAAGGCATTTTTCTGCATTTTGAATCTTGATGGAAGTAAGATTACTTTCAAATTTTATTTTCGTTTTTAATGCCTGCTGCTAAAAGCATATAAAGTAAAACCATGTCTGAGAATATCAAGATGCCTGATTTCAAGATAGCTTGACATAGTACAAGACTTTATTGTAGGACCTATATTCTTATACATTCTTATATATGAGTGTAGGTAACCTCAGCTGGAGCTGCTTGAAATGTAAAGCAGTTTCTTTAGGGATCTGTTATTACCAGCAGAGGCTGTGAAAACTGAACTCTCCAGATTTGATGTTGAACTTTGCAAGTGCCATTTTGTATTCTTAAGACTGTTAAGTCCCTGCCTGCAGCGTCAGAAAAGTATGCATATAAACAATCATTTGAGGGAGGTAATGCAGTTACTCACCTATGCAAACAATGGCATCCTTTGGTAAGTTATGGGTATATTCCGCAATCTGCCATACATCATCTCTGCCTTGGATTCCCTTCTTTCTGGTGGCCTGTGGTAGATGGCTGGCATTTGAGTGTTCTGCGTTTTTTGCTCTTAACATTAGGCAGAGGACATTTGAGTGCACCATCAGGATGCTTCTGGCCAAAGGACCCAGAACCTGGGGGACTGGGGTGAGCACACAGGTAGCAGGATGTGCGTGTTTTTGGCACATCTGAAAGAACTTCAGTTACCGCACAGGTAAGTATGTGTTGCCTTTTTATTTCCCTGATGCAATTTCCCTCTGCTATCAGCACACACCTGCAAAATCCACTGGAGGAGTCTGGGTCTCTTCTTGCTTTATGCTGATCTGCACAATGGATGGCAATCTGTTCCTGTTGTCTGCTGCTGTATTAGCTCCACTGGCAGAGGTCGGGGAAAAGGGTCTGAAACTTCCAGCCCTGCAGCCCCGCTGGGGTGAATATAGCTGGCTTATGCAGGATCTCTGTTCAGTCTCCTCCTTTGAAGTCCAAGTCATATACTTCAGAGTTGTGAAATGCTAGAGCCGAGGTTGCTGCCCTAACTTTTAATGTAGGCAAAGTGTGTGTTTGTGGTGTGATACTGTTTCTGACTGTCCGATCACACACTGCTTTTTCCTCATGGCAATGCCCTTGCTATCATAACCACAGTTCTGTTATTTTGGAGCATTTAAGTGCTTGCCTTTGCAAATTTGATACTGTTTCTTGGCAATTTGGCGTGAATAATTATTCAAATTTTCAACAGATTCTGGCTGTTTCTTAAATAATTCACCACGAATGTGCACATGGTTTTAAAAAACGGCTTTTACATCTTCAGCATTCAGTTAAATATGTGTGCTGTGTAGTAGTGAAAACTGGATGACAAGTATGTACTTTTGTCATTCTAACTGAAAGAAATTGAAAGCTTGCATGAATTGAGAGCTAAACCTTATACTGAATCCTTTGAATTTTAGCCAGAGAGCATGATGTAGATTTCAGCTAGATTTTTCATTAAAGTTCTTTTTAAGAATAGGTACAGTTCTTTACTTAGCTTATAAAAAGGAGTGAGATATCATTAAAAGGACACTGATGGGCTGTAATTTTTTTATCCCTGTTATGTAAATACAAACCCAAAAAACCAGAAGACAGGGACACTGGATACTTTTAAAATGAAAGAAGGTGTGAATAATATTTTTATGATTATTTGGAGCAAAACATTCGCTTCTCCTCAGTGTTTCAGTAGAGTTTTTACATGAGAAGAAACTTGAGTAGGAGCCAAACTGTAACTGTGTAAGTTAATGATTATACTGCTACAGATCAAATAAACTCAGAAAGATGTGTCTGTGTTTCCTCTATAGCAATTAGAAAAAGCTCAGTGACTGTAATCACAGAATAAATATTACTGCAAATTCAGAGAAAAATACTCTTGAAGTGACTTCCTGTTCCCAGAGGTGTAGAAGAAACTTCCTACCAGTACTTCATGTTCTGAAGCTCTTATGTTGCCTCTGCTTGTGTCTAAGTCGAACCTCTTCTATCTTGTTCTGAAATGAAGCTTCTCACAGATTTTCAATGCCTTTTAATGCAGAATAGCAGCATTGCCTGGCTGGTTTGTTGGCTTTCCAAGTACTTTTTGAAATGCACCTCAGTCTTTGTCTTACCTGGTCCTGAGAATCCTTGCTGTTTTGTCAGAACTGTCTGTACTAGGTTTGGGGTTTCATTGCATGCTTTACTCTTTTATTGTTTACAGACTGTTGCTCAGTTGTGGGCTGCTGATGTATATTTGTATAGGGTGATTTTTCTTTCTATAACTTGGCACTTGTTAAAAGTTCTGTGACCTTAGCTTATTTTCTGCTAGCTATCCTTTAGGGAATTGGGAAGGACAAATGATTTTACATCAATTTACAAATATATGGAGTGTGGTTTGGTTTCTGCCTTTCTGTAGCAAAGACCATTTAAAGCAAGAAACAGCCCTGCAAAGGCAAATGGATATGAAGAAGGAATGTAAAATGCGTATACAGGGTGTACATAAACTGCATTTTTGTTACTTATTTTTATCTCAATGTGTTTACAGCTGAAATTCTAGAATTAGCAGGAAATGCAGCAAGAGACAACAAGAAAGGAAGAATTGCCCCCAGACACATCCTCCTGGCAGTCGCAAATGATGAGGAACTGAATCAGGTGCCAATTTACATTTCAGTGCTGTGGTATGAATGAAGCTGGTATCATGGAAGTTTAGAAACAGTTTAGTCTAACACATGAATAAGAACACAATTATTGTAGCAGAAGACAACAAGATTGTGCCCACTTCAATAAAAGCAGACGAAAAAAGAAGGTTTTCTGATATCTCATCTTAAATTCTCTGATACAGATTTTGCTTCTTTTGTAGTCTGTGGGTCCTGCTGAAGTGGGTGAACTTGATGCTTCATTTTTTCCTCTGGGAGATCCAATACTTAAAGAAAATGTGCCATATGGAAGACCTTTTCTCAGAAGTTGTAGAAATGTGTATTTTGTTACGTTGGCTGAGAAGCCTGTCTTGGGTAGGGATCTGGCTCGCTCACTCACTGTTGCTCCCTCCAGGGCTGCCTCCCTGTTTGTATGCCCAAGCCCCATTAGGAACCAGACTGTGGTTTACAGTGCTTTGACTCTCCGGCTCACTTCTGCTGAACTTAACTAAGAAGAGAGATCATGGCATGGGCTGTGAATTGCAGCATTCAGGGATACTGGAAAGGTTTCTTCAGCATCAGAGTATGTCTTTTTGTTTGGCCTCATGTGAAGATGTCTGACATCATTCACACCTTAAAAGATTTCTGCACTTTATTTGACTGCTTTAAATAATGAAAATATGGTGCCCGTAAAGTCATCTAGCCCTGTTCCCAGTCAGAGGGACTGAAAAGTCAAAACAGAGGCCAAGAGAGAGTGAAAAGCATGCTAACACTACTAGCCTGCACCCTGCTCTGTGCACTGGTCACTGACCTCTAAACTGGGGACTAGATCTAGTGGTGTCCATTAGGAGTTAGCCAGACTTTGTCCACTGCGTAATATCACAGCCCATTCTTGTTCAGAGCAGGTTCTTGAGACTCATGCTTGCTTTCATTGAATCTGTTTCCCCACTAAAGGGATCTACAACCAGTCCTTTGGGCAGGCCTGTGGTGCAAACAGTTTTTTTGGTCAGTCATCAAACAGTGCTTTTTGGTTTTGTTTGTTTGGGTTTTTTGTTGTGGTTTTTGGTTGGTTTTTTTGTTTTTTGGTTTGTTTTTTTTTAAAGAGCCTGCAGGCACTCACCTTCTCTTACCCTCATTCCCTGCATGTGAGGAACTGAAGACAGGTATGCACACAGACTAGCAGTGGAAGAGAGACCAGTGAAGTAATGGAGTTCTCAGTGATGTCCTGGCTGACCTCACCTTCACTGCCAGGTTTTTTACAGTTGTGGATTTTCCCCTTAATGTTTTTTATGTGTTTGTTTTCTTCATGATAAAGGGACAAGTGCAGTGCTGTAGGAAGTGTGGGGTCTACTTGCATATGTATAATGTAATCAGCAAAAATAGCTTGAGTGCCAACTAAGAGAATGTGTAATGTGCTTCTTTACACTGCTTCTCCTTGCAGTTGCTCAAAGGTGTGACTATTGCAAGTGGAGGTGTCCTGCCCAGAATTCATCCAGAGCTTCTAGCCAAGAAACGGGGTGCCAAAGGCAAATCTGAGACCATCCTTTCACCTGCTCCTGAGAAGAAGGGAAGGAAAACAATGGTGAACAAAAAGAGTGGGAAGAAGGCAAAATCTACCAAGGCCCGGACACCCAAAAAGGTAAGCATGAGGCAGACATGGAATTCCAGAGGTGTGGGAGAGGAAGTGGATCAAAACTGACTAAGATTATTAGGAGGAATAAATTAGTGCTTCAGCATTGTTTGGAACAGCTAGAAATGGGAGGCAGGAGTTAGGAGTTGATAATAGACACAACAGGGTTATTTTTTTTCCCCAAATTTTAGAAATAAAGGCAAACACAGTATTTTAATCAATTTTCATAACAAAAGCTTTTAAAGCTTTGAGGGGAACTTTTTAGATTTTGCATGTCACCCTTTGCAATACCTTCTTGATAACAGTTTAGAATCTTTTCATCTCCATACTGTGTGGCAGTGAACTCTAGCCTTTAAACAAAGGAAGCTGTATTTTAAAATATTTTCTGCTTGAGACATGTCACACCTTCAGCCTTGTACAATTACTGGGTTGCTGTTGTAGATTTTTCACTATCCAGAGAGCTTGTCTCAACATGGTACATAAATTTCGTCAAGCTCTTTGTTTCATGTGTTCTTAGGTGTGCTGTTGTTAATGGTTTTTTAAGTTGCAAGAAGAAATTAATCAGAACTTGACCACTGCACCTTCCCTTACAATTGCTAATCCTCTGTCACCATACAGATTGGTTTGATTTGGTAAAGCAGTAATCAGAGCAGTGCTCCAGTGCATGTATCTTAAAACACTACTGTTTTAATTAGGTAGGATTAAATGATATTAAGCTTTGACCTAGGATTTTAAAACTTGTGTTAAGCATATCTTTCTGGATGCCTCTGGGCTTTAGTACATTTGCATAGCTGAGAATATCCAGAAACAACTTTTTAAAAGAAAACAGACTTGCTTAATAGGATGCCCCTGTGTATTGATCTCAGCTACCACCTTACTTTGAATTGTGCACATGCACTACTGGGACCTTGTTAAGAAGAGTTAGCTTCCTAACATAACTTAAAGCAAATACTGAGAGACGTGTGATGTTTCTGCAGTCCTGGTAGAAGCAGATTTGGTATTCCTGGAGCCAGCCTGCATGAAGGCGTATGTCCCACAAATGGGATTTTGCAGTCAAAGTTCAGTTACTAGTTATTTTGTTTTGTCATTCTTGTCATGCTTGTATGTAGGTATGATGTCTGGCTCCTGTCAATACGGACTCAGATCTGTGATTTATTAGCTGAAACTTATGGGGGTTTTTAGATCAAGAAGTTGTGGGGTTTTTTTTGCCCTTCAGATCGGACCATTTCAGTGGGTTACTAAATTACTAAGTTTGATTTAGTACAAGCTCTGCTCTGTTAGCAGCAAAAATAAACCAACACACCCCCACCCATATATAAAACCTTAACTGTTAATAAAACTGCAAATGGATGTGGACACACTGACTCTTAATGTGATTACAAACATGTAATGCCTCAGATGAGCCACTGATGTTTTAGCATTACATAAACAGGAAAGACCTGTTGTTACATCGTCTTTGGGGATTAAAAGGCTATAAATAATATATTGATCCAAAAAGATGAAATGTATAGTAACTGATAAAATCTGTCAATTTCTGAATAATGGTAAAATGTTGATTTTTTATTATTTTTTCCCTTTGAGAGTTCTTGTTTTTTAATTCCTTCAAATAGAACAAACAAAAGGACAATGAAAAAGAAGGAGCTTCAAATTCAACATCTGAAGATGGACCTGGGGATGGCTTCACTATCTTGTCCTCCAAAAGTCTTGTGCCAGGACAAAAGGTAATACAAAGTTATAACAGATTTGGATCATAACAATGGAGCCTAGCATAAATGGAAGTATGGTTTTGATATAACACCAATACATTCTCCCTTAACGGTCCCAAATTTATTATTTATACAAGAGTATTTCTGGGCCAGGTCTCAGGATCACCCAGAACTTCCACATGTTGGTTTGTGACAGAAGCTTGGGAGCTCCATCTGAAAGTGGGTTGTGTGGTGCTACTCTCTCAAATTCAAGTTCAAATTGAGAACCTCACCAGAGCTGCAGGGCATGCTCACTTCTCCATCTCAGCACAGACAGGGACACCTTACTTAGTCAGAATTACAAACCTGCCCCACCAAAATGCCTGCCTGTCGTTGGTGTTCAGCCTACTGTATGTCTCTTTGTTTTGTTTGGTTTTCCTCTGTTCTCACCAAGGAGAAGAGGGATTATTGCCTTCTTTAGTTTTTGGACCCTCTGAAACTGGAGCTTTTCTTACAGATTTAACTATGGAGGTATAGTCAAGATTTTTTAATATCATTATTATTTCCAATAGTAAGGTCATATGGCAAAACTATTTTTCTGGAAACTGCTTCTTTAAGCCCCTTCTACTGATGTCTACCCTGTTGTATGAAGCGCATCTTACGAGATCAGGTGGACTGGACTCTTCTTTTGCTGAAGCAGTGGTCTAGAATGGGCCAGACACATACTAAATCCAGAATGTTGCTAAAAGCAGTTATCTGGCCAGGTAGACAAAACTCGGATCTCTTCTGTTCAGTTCTGTTCTAAGTTCCTCTAAAATCTTTGTATTTTCATCTCTAAAATGGGCAGTGCTTATTGTTCCAGTTAGGATTTAAATACTGCAGTGTACCTTGGAAGAAGTGAGGTGTGTTGGCCACATGTTTAGCAGCTGTAAAGTCTTATTCATTATTTTTATCAGTTGCTATATCTACATGCTTGGTTGGGTAAAGCATTCCTTATTTATACCAGGAACTGAAAGGGTAATTAATTACTTGGGTTGCAAAGCCATTATAGATCAGGATAGTGGTCAGCCCTTCTTCTGATTCCAGTAGCTTACTGGGGGCAAATGTTTTGACAGGAGAAAAGATTTTTAATAGTACTGTTTTTTTCTTGAAGCAAAAGCACTTCCAGAGTTCTACTTTTCTTTTCAAAGTGTAATGCTAGAGCATGAATTTTTCTAGCGGTCACTTCCTCTGGATGCCCTCCTATGCTCCTCTTGTAGGCATATCGCCAAATACGCTAAGTGGTGTAAAAATTAATTAATGGCTAAAAATCAGAATCACACATATCACAATAAAACTACTGATCTCTGAAGGACTGAATCCAGCCTTCTTTCATTTTAGTGTTTTTGTATGAAAATGATTTCACGCTAACATTACTTTTGTTTTTTACTCCCCCTTATTATTTTACAGCTTTCTTTGACACAGAGTGACATCAGCCATATTGGCTCCATGAAAGTAGAAGGCATTGTTCACCCTACAACTGCTGAAATAGACCTCAAGGAGGAAATAGGTGAGGCTTTGCTACAAGCAGAAAAAACAGATCTAGAGATGGAACAGTAGCTGGTCTACTAGCTGCCTGCTGAGATCCCATCCTGTTTCATCTGAGTCTTCCCCAGGCCATAAAATATCCCTTACAACACTTCTGAAAATCAGGCTGGATCTGACTAGGTATAACAGGCTAATCACTAATTTATCTGTTTTTAATGATGCCTTACTGCAGTCAAAACACAGATAATTTGTTGAAGCACGTGAGCAGCAAAGGTGTAAATAATAATTATTGTGGTCTTTATTGGATTATTTTTACATTTGCCTCTGAAAATTCCATGTCAAAAATTGGATACTAATAATACTTCTAATTATGTGTTTCATTGTAGGATTTTACATACTTTAGAAATACTTACGCACAAAACCTTATACTGCTCATGTGAAATAATGAAATACTATTACTGTTGGTGTACAAATACGGAAATTGAAGCAGTAGGGAGCAAAAAGGATATTCAGTGAGTTGCAGAGAGAGGCACAGAATCTAGTAGCAGGCTTTTGGAACAGTGTTTCATACAGTCAGTCATCAAGACATTCAGTGGCATCCCAGTTGTGTTTATTTCAGAAAGTAGTAGGGTGTGTTATGTTGAGTTGATTATGGAGGCTGAAAATGTGAGTGCTGAAAACCCCTTTCTTCACCGTTTTAGCCGTAAGTCAGAGCCAGATAGTCTTCTTACAGATAATTATATTTAAGTGATTTCCAGTAATAACATAGAGTATTTTTCAAAAACAGTAAAATGTAAACTTCATCTATGGCTGGACAGAGTGGTAAGTATAAATAACAGCTGCTGCTGATAGAGGGAAACAGGATAATGTGCGTGCAGTGTTCTTCTTTTAAATAGAGTTGTTTTTTTTCACTTTGATACTTTGAAGCCAAGGCCTTTTACTCTGTGTCCTTGCAGGCAAGGCACTGGAAAAAGCTGGAGGGAAGGAGTTTTTAGAAACGGTGAAAGAGCTGCGCAAATCTCAAGGACCTTTGGAAGTTGCTGAAGGTAAAAAGGACAGTACTCTGTCTTTTGGAAACAGCTTATTTCATATGTTCTTTTGTCTGGACGTTCTGATCTGTCCTTGGTTATATATGTGCTTTTGCTTATGTGATGTAAATGTTTGTGTTTTGAAGCTCTTGCGGATATAGACAGCCTGCTTGGGGGGAGGAGAGGGTTGGATTCCTGTGTCCTGTGCAGGTTCTGTCTTTGGGCTTCTAGGTGCTACCATAAGTTACAGCAGATTGATTATTTTATCTTAGGCAGTTTCTGTCTGTGGGAGTCCAAACTTTAAGGAAAACTTGTGCTACCACCTATGTGCCATCTTTCCTGTCCTATTCATGCTGCATTCTGTAGTGACAATCAGGAATGGCTCTCAGTCTAACATACAAGGTATAAACAGCGGTAGTTTATAAATTACTTTGCTTTATGCATATTTGATTATAATCCAAATAATTACCTTACTTTGAAAACAAATAAAGATGTGATATGATCTTTGAAACTGGCATGGTTTTTAGAAGAGCAATTGGAGCACTTCTCCCAGGCACTACAGCTACATTACAGAAATACAAATTACCAAAGAGCTCCCTTCAAATATTTAGCAGTGCATCGTTTGGGCTTGAGATTATTCACCTTCCTCCTTCCTTTGTGGACAAATTAAAGCAATTAAATGAAAATAAAGGTGTTGAAGGTGGCTGGAAGGCAGGTAGAAAGAAGTTACGGTGTATCTTCTAGTGCCTTATTTGGCTTGGTATCTCAATCCTCAAGAAGCTAAATGCTTTAAATAGTGTAGTTTTGGAATTCCCTAAGTGAGTAGCCTAGTTTTATAGTCTGAAATGACAGGGAAATTTTTGTACAATATGTTTTGTTTCACTTTTGCATTCAACATCAAACTACTTTTCTCTGTCAAAATCACTACCTAACTGGGTAATAGATTCCTGTTATGCTATTAAGGCAGTCCCAGGAAGGAACATAATCTTAGTTTAATAGATAGGAAAATGTACTCTCTCAAGCACTGCATTTTGTTGCTGTATTTGAAATTATCCCTTCTGTTTCCTGGGGCAAGTGATACTAGATGGTTGTTAATCACTGGAGGTCTGCTGCAAGCACTTGAGCTCCAGTCAGTGGGCTAGAATTCAAGTGCTGCTCACAGGATACCCGTGTTGTTTTCAGTCAGTTTGCTTCCTATTGGTAAAGGCTTGATGCTTCTCTTTGGTTGAAATTTCAGTAGCGCAGTGAAGCATTAGACAGAATTCCTCTGTGTCTGCCACAGAATTCCTGTGTGATGGTGGACAAGTGAATAAATCCAAGTTTTCCATCCTTAAGCTTTAATTATGCAGCTAATTTTGGGGTGTTTAACCTGGGATTCCTAAGACCTACATTTCCAGAAGTGCTAATAGTCACAATTGCCACAAAAGCAAACTGATATTAGGCTTTCTGAAAAATTAATCTAGCTTCCTAATTGGTAGGAACCATAACTCCATAACTCATGGAGACTTTTAGCAAACATCTTTGATTTTTCATGTTGTTGTCTGAAATTACCCAACTGTGAAGTGGGTCTGAGTATTACTTCCTAACACTGGAGCTGTAATGCTGATGCAGATATTTTGGGAAGCATTCAGATGGGGCTGTGACAGCACCAGAGAAATGCTTACTGGGGGATCAGTGTTACGGTGTTCAGTGCAAGGTTTTGATACATTGAATAAAATCCAGAGGTCGTGCTTGATGAGAAAGCTAAAAAATATTATTAACCGTGTGTTACCCCAGTGAACATTGTGTTCTGTGGTCTCCAAAGAAATAATAAGTGATCACAAAAGTAATGATGAGACAGTCACATTATGATTACAAGTGAGCCATTGTGGCATATTTTAATTCCTCATGTATTTCTTTGGAGAAGTGATGTAATTAGGAAAGTATGTTGGATTGAGAGGTCATTGCAGGGTGGTTTCTCTTCAAAACTAAATGTTATATTTTCATTTGTGTTAGCTGCACTTACTCAGTCTAGCGGCCTAGCAGCAAAGTTTGTCATCCACTGTCACATCCCACAGTGGGGCTCAGACAAGTGTGAAGAGCAGCTTGAAGAGACTGTGAAGAACTGCTTAACAGCCGCAGAAGACAAGAAGTTGAAGTCTGTGGCTTTCCCCCCATTTCCCAGTGGCAGGTATGACTCATTCTGCATTAGGAGGATTCTGAATCAGGTAGCAGTGGTATAATTCACTGTCAGAGCTGCTGCTATGATGAAGAGGTACCCTCTGGTCTGTGGCCTCCAGAGAGGGCTGTTGCAGGTTGCTGTCTGACACCATGCTTTTTCCAGATTAGAGGAGTTTGAAGTGCAGTGTTTGCAAGGAATGACCAGAAAGCTTTTATAGAAATTAGCTAACCTACAGGAGAGCTGGGTGGACTTGCTGTGTTTTCTATTGTTGGGCAGTAATTTTCATTCTTTTATTATGGGCCTGCACCACTTCTGGTTTTATGTTCCTTCATTTTGCTGTGGGGAATCTTACTAAAACTACATTTGTACTAGTGAGTTTATATCAGCATAATACTGAAGGCAAATAACAGTGATGCAGCCTGTGCTAGGTAAATGTGGGGTGTTCACTTAAGTCATCCTAAGGATATATATTAGACTAGTCACACAAGATGTTTGCTTTACAAAGAAAATCTTCTCTTTGAGAAAATGTTTCTCAAACATAGTTCTGCTTTAAAAAGTGAACTATGAAACCAGCTATGAAATTACACATTTCTTTCTCAGTAACTAGCAAATAAAATGTGCTTGACTAAGAAATCCAAAGCATGCATTTATTTAAGCTGGCACTTTGTTAATCTTGCTTGGTCTCTGATCACAAGAAAACTACACAAGCCCTGCTAGCTGCAGAATTTGTAATTTCATATTGTAGTTCACACACTTACATTTAATTTGAAATGTAACTACTGATTTTGTTAGTAATGCCCAAAGAGTAGAGTAGGTAGTATAGTGCAGTTGTGTTGGCCCTGTAATGAATAAGATGAAAGTAAAACTGTATTTTGACCAGTGAAATCGCCACACATCACTGAATACACAGGAGGTGAAAATGCTATTTTTACAGAGATATTTTACAAGTCATAATAATACTTTTATGGATCAGGATAAAAGAACAAATAGAGGGGCAGTGCAATTTTTAATGTTTTTTTCTTCCTTCATACACATATCTTTTTTATAATGTTGTCAAAGCAAAATGTGATAAATGATTTTACAGCTCTTTAATAATAAAGTTCAGCTTTCAAAACTGAACTATAGTTTTAAATGCCACTAGAAATAGTCTGTTTGGCTCTCATGTCTCCTATGAGCAACATCTAAGAATAATCCAGTCATGGACCATTAGTCTTAGTACAGATCCTTCTGCTGCTTAGTTGTTTCACTCTCCGTTGCTCTTACAGTTACTCCTGCTAACTGAAAATAGAGTAAGTCTTACCAGGTACTGCTGGTTTGCACTTTATCAAAGAACCTTAAAGTTGTCTGAAAAAAGGCAGTTTTTCAAATAATATTTAATGGTTTTGCTGTCATGTTATTCCACCTACACGTCTGCACAAGAAATCAGAATCACAAAATGCTGGTTTTGTTGGGATACTCGATTTTTGCCAGGAGTTTTCACCTTTATAGTCTTGTCAGTAAAAAGTAGAGAAATGCAGTTTAGATGAAGTTACTTGTGCTGTGAAGCAGGTATAAATTAACTGAAAAACATTTTCAAAAAGTCCTTTTTGGTAGCTTGATAGCTTGCTGCCAGAAAGGCAGACTAGCTGGGTTGGTGCAGATGCTGTCCAGAGACTAAAAACAGGAAAGTACGTTTGCTAGTACTCATTTGGATTACACTGGATATGGATAAGGCAGTTATTGTTGACTAGTTTACAAGCTCTTTTTCGGATGGTTTTTAATATATATATATATGTATATATATGCACACACACAAGTATGCTAAGTATCTTAAATCACTAGCATAAAAATGAGTTAGAAGTCAGTGGTACTAACTTTAGAAAAGAAAAAAAAACAAATGCACATGACAGTGATTAAAAACACTGGAAAGGCTGCTCTGGATGCTATTGAAAGCAATGCCATAATTTTTTAAGTGTAAGGATTGTTAGGCACTGGGGTGGCTTGTCTGTATGTTCTGATGTAGACCCATCACTGAAGATCTTTAAGTATAGGTTAGACAAACTTTTTTCAGGATCAGAAAAGTTACGTGTAATCCTGCCTCAGAGGAAGGACACGGGCTAGGTTGTGCTGGCCAGTTTTTTTGGGCATGGATCTAACTTTATCTGGAGCATTATCATGCAGTAGAATCTAAATAGGAGACATTAAACTCAAGAACAGCCAGCAGAGTTATGCCCAAAGACCTGTCTGAAACCTCAGTTGTGTCTTAACTCACCTTCAAATAATTCAGTATGTCCCAGTAAAGTCTCATCCGGGCCCTTAAAGGTACGTGGCTTCCTACATGCTCAGTAGCAAGCACTGCATTGGCACGCTTCAGTGTTGTACAAAATCAGCAAAACTATTACAAGCACTGTCAGGCAGCAGAAAAACTCCAGCGGGGGATGCAGGAGTGTGTCCTTCTCTCCAGATGTCAGTGATGGACACACACATGGATCACTTCAGGAAGTGATGCTTTCTAACTCAATAAATGTTTAGTGTTAGACAGGTAGAACAATGTGGAGACCTTCCTAAGTGTGAGCATACAGTAAGGCAGATTATTTCGTTAGATGAGCATCAAGTCCAAACTGTAGAACAGTTCTTGAAATTCTGTCCAGTATTATAACAGTCAGAATTTTATGTAGAGATATGCCTCTCTATAAAAAGAGAAGGAAGGAAGGACCCTGGAAACTACAGGCCTGTCAGCCTGATCTCAGTGCTGGGGAAGGTCATGGAGCAGATGGTCGTAAGTGGGATCATAATGGGTTAATGAAGGGCAGGTTCTGCTTGACCAACTTGATCTCCTTCTGTGATGAGGTGACCCACCTGATTGATAAGGGAAAGGCTGTGGACATTGTCTATTTGGACTTCACTAAAGTGTTTGACACTGTCTCCCACAGCATTCTCCTGGAGAAACTGGCTGCTCATGCCCTGTATAGATGGGTTGAAAACTGGCTGGATGGCCAAGCTCAAAGAGTTGTGGAGA
>JBCJKH010020139.1:8706-23615 GCA_039877255.1 Loriculus beryllinus
TGCCCAAGGAAGTTGTGAATGCTCCATCCCTGGTGGTGTTCAAGGCCAGGTTGGACAGAGCCTTGGGTGGCATGGTTGGACAGAGCCTTGGGTGGGCAATGTGAGGTGTCCCTGCCCATGGCAGGGGGATTGGAACTAGATGATCTTAAGGTCCTTTCCAACCCCAAATATTCTATGATTCTATGATGCCGTGTGCATTTGCATTGTACCTGTAAAGCATTTGTTCTTCGTGGCACTCAGCATTTCCAGGCCCCCAGAATAGCATCCATACCTGTAATCTTGCTGCCTGACTTCTGTTCATAAGATGTTGGGAGAGTTACACACAGGAGAGAGACACAGTGCAATGCAGTGCCTTAAGCTAAGATACTTAAGTGCTGTAGTTCAGGCTTATCTTCAATTCTGATCCTTCCAGGCATAATTGCTAGCTTTGAGCCACTGGAAGATCCTCCATGATCCTTTCCAGGAGTCTTACACAGGTACTGTTTATGGAAACAGATAAATGATGCAGTCTTGTTTTTAGTCTAAGGATGTCCAAACTTATGGGGAATTGGGTTATTTGGGTTTAGGGGCTTTTTATTCCCCCTCCTTTCTGTGATCATAAACCAAAGTATTTCAGAATAACACCATATTACATGTTGATCACAATTGAGTGAACAGTCAGAATACTGAAAAACAGTAGTCAGGTTATTCACCTGAATAAAATTCTGGGGTTCAGTGCCAAGTGTCAAACAGATTTACAAACACAGAAACGGGCTCCCACTACCAGATTCCTCTGTGTTAGTTATGGCTGGCATTTCAAGGTGTCTTGACCAGCAGTATTTTAGCTAATTCAAATATCAAATGGGGAACTCTAAATAAAGGTGAAATTAGTTGTATCCAGAGTGAAGGTAATGTCTGATTTTAGATTATGGTCTTAGTGGATTGTCTGCAAAAGGCTAATTCTGTTCCATAATATGTGGAATTTCATAAGGAATCATGTTCCTTGGCTAAAGAGCCAGAACTGCTGTTTTCCAGACAGCGTATTGGTGTACAAATGTAGTTGGGTAAGAGTTTTAACAGTGCCCTTACTGCACGCATTTAAATATTTTGTCTTTAGTTTTTAATGGCTTATATTTATTTGATCTTGCAGGAAAGAAGAAATGCTACCTGAGGTTATTTTCTGTGCAACAGGAGGGGAACAGTGTTAAAGGTCCTCATTTCTATGTAGCTGCTTTTCAAGAGCTTGCTCTCAAAATGTTGGATTTGATTTTCATTACTAACTCAGCTGTTTTCACCTCTTCAGGCAATGGAAAGTTTCCTGTCAAGTAGGAGTGATTTAAGGCAACATTTGGCATCCTGATGTTTGAGAATCAGTTGATTGTGTGTAATTAGTCAGATTCAGGAGTGCATCAGCAACACTTCAGTGAACACTATTTCTCCCTGTCATCAACTGTGACTTCCATGTTCGAAACTGCTGCATGATTTTGAGGCAGAAGTGCTTATCTGGAGAACTGAGTAACAAATGGGTTATGAAACTTCCCATCTTAAGGTTACTGATTTGAATCCAGCATTAATAGTGAATAATGTTGCAAAGTTCACTAAATACCAAATAGGAGACTGTAGATGAGAGTGAAGTTAGTTGGATGCAGAGTGAAAAGGTATATTCCTTAACTACCCGGCCGGCACAGTCATTGCCAGAAGATTTCGTTCTACTCTATTTTGTTTCAGATTTCAATGCCAAGGTTGAAAAGATCCTAATAATCCTATTTTTTTGAGGTAAGCCTAATTACTTAATTTTCTTATTTTTTAAACTTATGTGAAACTACTCAGCAAATGCTTAGTTTCTGTATTAGCATGTATGGCTGAGACCCTGTAAGGGGAATAAAAAAGGGTGTATATTGTCTCCAGAGAAGTAGAAACAAATGTGATGTAGAAATAGAACCAAGTATTTCCATGGGCTGAGGGGACAGAGAAGGCTTTGGCATTTCTTCAAGTAATGCCACACCTATTATTTTGTATCATCCTGCACCCTCTGTGCATTTACCACCGTGACCATGGAGATACCAGCTGTGCAAAGTTCTCAAGTTCTGGAAATTGCTTTTTCACAGAGTGCCTTGGTCTACGTGAATTGCCTGCCAGTTCTTCCACATATATTAGCAGATGAGGAATAGTGACAAGATGTTAAGGTTAATAATGTTAGTCATGACTAAGCAGCAAACGTTGCCAGGAGGATAACCAAAGAAGGGGGGTGGGAGCAGTGTAATTACCTGGTTGAAGAACAGGAGAACCATTGTCTGGGAATATGAGTGCTCAAGACTTGCAGGACTGCTCAGGAGATTTGAGCAAGAGCGAGTGAAACAGGAACATGTTTTCCCCAGGCAGGGTTGAGGAGAAGAGGTAAGGAGGGGAGTACTGTACTGGTCAAAAGATGGGAGCAATCTCCACCATGGCTTGGAGACACAGGAGAAGCTCACATCTGTTGGTAAAATGCTCCCAGGCAGTAAGGGAAGTGTGGGGGAGTAATGTGTGTTTCAGCATCCTGCACCAGGCCTGCACATGCAGTGAACCTTATAGGGCACTACAGGTATAATACTGTCAGTCAAGAGAGACAAAGATGTTCACATTCAAAGAGAAAAGTGTGCTTTTCAGAATTGTTGGGTAGAGGTCATAGGAGAGCAGAACAAGTCCTAAAGAAGCAGACTGGAAAAGATACAGGTTATTTTTTTGCAAAATAATCATAAGATGGGAGCCTGCTCCCAAGAGATAACACCAGAGGAATTACAAGAACACCAAATCCTAGAGTTTATTCAGACCAGGGAAATCTCTTGAGCCCATTGGTGCAGCGAACCCCTATATGAATACTTTCAAAATGCTTTTGTCAAGGCTGCATACATGACTGTGACATCTGACGACTGTATCTCTGCATGCTAGAAGTGAAAGGTCTGTTCTTATCCTGCCGTTGTTTTGTCTCTCCGTTTGGTTGCAAGGTCTTCTGAAGTGAACATTCAGAATAAAGAGAAGGTAACTTCTGAGCCCCTTTCACGGTAGAAGCTGTTTCACATGTGTCACAGAAGAGTTATCAAAAATGGAAAAAAAATGTGGTGCAAAGTAGAATACCTTAAAAAGAGAATTTATGCAAGACTACTTAGACCCTGACCATACAGTGCTGCTTCCTTTCTTTATTAGATCAGTTCTGTACATATCTATTGTTATTTTGCTCCTTTGTGTATTGAATACCTCACTGTATTCAAATAAACAGACATTGACTCTTTTAGCTGTAAGGAGAATAACTGCTGAACCCCTTGTTGATAATACGATCATGTTACAGTAGGCTGGCTTGAAGATAGCATTTAAGATACAAAAGACATCTAATACACTTTCAAAAGTGACCTGCTATTTGCATTTTGCCTTGCTAGTGACTATTGCATGTTTTGTAAGTAAATTCTCTTTGGACTTTCTTGTTTCACCATGAAACATACTACAGTCTAGTTACACTATTTAAAATCTCAGTTACAATGAGAAGGAGACTGAAGCATTGGTGAAAAGAGAAAAGGGTCTGGTGGCACACTATTGCGCCCATAGAGAATATCCCCCATCTGCAATGGAAAGCAAAGATTTCTTCCTAAATACAAGAACTGACCTGATCTGCAGCTGGGCTGTCATCAACTTCTAAATGAATACTATTTCATTTAATTCATGAATATAGACGGCTTATTCCCCAGGGCAACTGATTCTATTAATACAAAGCATATGCACAACCACCACTAATAGAAGATCTCTGCTCACTTCCTCATGGTTTGACTTTATTCACTAGAGGGAAATGGCAATCTCAGAAGGAAAAGTTGCTGACAATAGTTTTCCTTAGACTGCAGTAGTTTTGCTTGAGCAAATACAGACTTTTAAAGAGAGTGGTAATGAACTTATGTACTTGGGCAGTTGATTTGAGACCTTCCACATGTCTTTTAATTTTGAGTCAGCTGGTGAGAGAGATTCTATTTTGAGTTCATTATGGAAGTTACTGTGCAATGGGATGATTATCATGCTTAAAGTTGGGCACTGCATGTAAGTGCATTCTGGGCTGACTGACAACAGGAAAGGTTGGAAAACTGACCTTGAGAAGATAATCCCAAAATAAATACAAATATATTTCCTTTGTCTGTATGATGAAGTGCTCAACAGGAAAAACCCTATGTAATCCACACTACATCAGAAAGTAGAACTAAATTGATTGTAACTACAACAGAATACAGCAATATAAAGTGTGGAATAGTGAACCATGAAAGGAAAGAGTCATTAAAATACTGGGATGTGACCATTGCAAGAGCGTATGTACTAGGACAGAGATGCTTTTAAGTCTTTTGGCTTCACAAAATATTACACTTCTGCAAATGTAGACAAGGCTTCTTCATACATTTAAGAAAAGTTAAAAGGTGTACAAGCCTACCAGGGGAAAAGCTGAGGGAAGAACTTCCACACTTTCTGTAGCCTCTTTACATTTTCACTGTTGAGTGACAAGAGGTTCAACTTGCCAAGGTGTTCTTGAATGGATTCCATCTTGGGTCAGTGGCTTGTACAGAGAAGGTATAGATAGCATCTCTTTTATTTGCATACAATGCACATTTTAGATGCCCGAGAATTTTACCATTTGTAATTACTGGGATCTCCTAGTTTGATTTTCTACAGCATAGCAGAAATTGATACGCTTTTTTCCTCCAGATGTTCTTGACTGCAGCAGAGATCCCAGCCAGCTTGTGAAATGTTTTGCCTGTGAACTGCTGAAAACTGAAACTGAAACTTTTCATCTAATTTCTTTAATTTCTCTCTTTATGAATCTTCCCAGCAAGTATTCCTAAGTAATTTAAATTATGTAATTGATGGTGTTTTCATCGGCTGTGATTGCATTAAATATTGCTTATCCTATCTTCATTGTATATCTTTGGGGAGGCTTACTTTAGATTAGATATAGCTTGGTCTGCTTGGTTGGACATCTCCACTACAAGTGTAGAATGAAGCCTTCTGAGAGGAGACTGTCGTGTGGAGTCTTCCTGGGAAGGACCACCATGCCCTTTTGTCTGTCTAATGCAGACTACATGAACATGATGCAGTGCTTGTGTTGGTTCTTATACCACTATTGCTCACATATGGCCATGGGCCTAAAACCTTAATTACTTTTAATGTTGTTTCTTAGTGATATCATGGTACTTGCTGGACCAAACTCTTCACTTCTGATAACATGCACTACAGGAAACTGTAGTGGCAAGTTTTATCTTGTGCTTTCAAAAGGTGTGCTCAGAGCAACCATCTGAACGAATTGATATTGTCTCAGCTATGCTTGAAAGCAGCTCTGGAAAAGACAGCAGTCAAGATGGCATTTCTTCCAGTCCTTGCCAGTGTGGCTAGATTGTCCACAGACAACCAAGTCTCTGGGTCTGGCAGTGAGCTGGAACTGTTGGGACATTGTATGCTGGGACATGAGGTAACTACTGTTTCGTGGAAAACATGTAGATGAGGAGGCCTGTTTTCAAGGTCTGCTTGGGAGAGTCTGTGCTGTGTGCTTGCCTCCCTTGTATGACCTTTTGGGAGTTGTTACTGATGCATTGGGATGGCTGGTAAGTGATTTTCCAGCTGGGGGAGCATCTGGCTGTGACCGCATCAGAAGACACATGACTCTAGTTACTCTGTGAGACTTGCTGATCTATGTGGGTGGTGGACTCTGATGTTCTTGTGGTAGTGCTTATAGAAGGCAAACTGAACAGTGGGTAAGGTGGCAGCCACCCATGGTGGTCTGATCAGATGTGGGTTTGGCCACAGACTTCACAGTGTTTGCTCTCTCTGGCAAATTGGCAAGCTTGCTGTGCCTTCACTACAGCCGTGTTGCATGGCAGATTAATCTTGCTTTGCTGTTCTCTGCCTGCCTCTATTTCATTCCTGCTTTTGTGGTCTCTGTCTCTTTTGGTGTATCAGTCATGCGTATTTCTCTTGGATGTTTATATCTTGTGTTCTGCTGAGGTACTGCCCATTCTTTTTACCACCCCACTTCCCCCGAGCTAGCTCCTTCCTACTCCCAATTTAATTTAATGAGAAATTAGTGTATTGTTTATTGGGTTTAAGTTGTAAACAAGATACTACATAAATCCAAGACATCAGCCATTCTGGACTCTTCTTTATTTGTCCTTGTGTCATACTGTTTTCACTTATTATCTATTAGCAATCTTCATTTATATTCTTCTAAGAGAGTTTTCAGTGTGTGCACATTTATTTTTCAGGTTGGGTTTCATGTGGTATGGCATAATACTCTGACTAATTTCTCAAAATACTGCTTCTGTTTCATTCCCTTACTGATTCTTTAATAAAAAAAAAAAAATGAAATCAATATTGAGGTTCTTTTTAAGCCAAGTTTTGCTGGTTTTGGTAGTAGCTATAATTTTTTCATTAACTCTTACATTTTTAGTAGTTTGGCCAGGAAAAGCTGGTATATTCTTATAAATACAAAACTGGTATCTTCTTACTCATAACTCTGTCTGAAATCAGCCTGTTCAAAGTCTGAATATGTGTATTATAATCTGGGGTAAGTGGTGAAATCTTGAAAATTTCATCTGTTACAGGATATTTTTCTTCAGTTTTGTGGTTTTATTAATATTTATTTGTCAAAGTCTGGAAAACACAGCCCACTCTGAACTCTGAGGACAGGTTTTTTGTCAGTGCTGGATGCTGGCTTGAAATTTTGATCTTTAATTTGAAAAAGGGTGCAACTAATTTATATTTGTGTGAGATCATTATGGTTTTAATAATACAGGGAGATGGTTCAGTGCAAATGCAGCTTTTCTTCTCTATGAGAAGACAGAACAAAGGAGCCAGGGTGTGGGTGGCATCTGTGAGGAACTGCGTTTCTATCCTCTTTAGTGGATTGAAATTGAGTACAGTGGGTAGAGGATAGAAATTGAGTGCATGATTGAGTTCAGTAATAAAATTTGTAGTGATTTTAATTCTGTAGGTATGAAATCTGGCACAGGAAACCATTGAAAGGCATGCCTTGGTTGAAGAGTCTGTATGTTATTCCTTCTCTTACAGGGGTTTTCCTTAGTCAAGCAGGGATACCTCTGTGGGGAATCATAGAAGGGTTGGAAGGGACCTTAAAGATAATTTAATTCCAATCCCTCTGCCATAGGCAGGGACACCTCACACCAGACCAGGTTGCTCAAAGCCCCATCCAGCCTGGCCTTGAACACTACCAGGGAATAGAGCAGCCACAACTTTTCTGGGCAACCTGTCCCAGTGCCTCACCACCCTCACAGTGAAGATGTTTTTCTTGATAACTAATCTAAAACTACCCTCTTTCAGTTTGAAGACATTGAATATGACCTTGTAAAAAGTCCGTCTCCAGCTTTCTTGTAGGCCCCCGTTAGAAGGTACTGAAAGACTGCCAGAAAGTCTTTCTTAAATGCTTAAACTTAGCGAGTTCCTCGTTGCCCAGGTCTGTCTGTGTGTTTGATAAAGTAGATTTGGGCATGAGATGAGAGGGCATGTCAGCTGTTATTGTCTGTAGCTGGGAAAGTTTTTCTTCGGTAAAGGAGGGATTCATGCTGTAAGCCTGAGAGCCATGGAGTTTGGGAGCAGTGTTCTATATGGAAAGAAAGTTTATGTTCTGTGCAAGCCTTCAGGGATTGAAGACACTCTGGAAGTAAACAATCAGGACCTGCATTTCTGTAACGTTCCCCTTGTGGGAAAGAGAATGGCAGCTGTAGTCGCTTTACACTGTTCCCAGTGTAATCACTGTCACATCAGTGCATTGAGCATTCAAGTGCCTTAGCAATGTCTTTCTCAGCTAACACATATTAGACTGGGAGACAGATGTTTATGTCATGTTATTTTATTCCTCATCAATCAGCAGTTTCCCAACCATCTTATTTTTAACTTGATTATTTACTAATGAGCAATAAAACCCACAGTGCCTACAGCAACATTTGCACAGTGGGTTGTGAAATAGCAACACACACTTAGTTTTATTTCTTCTCATGTTTACCACAAATAAAATCCTTTCCTAATGTCTATGTCCTTGTTTAAACCTAAATCATAGCAGGGTATTTTTTGTGTTCTTTCAGTTGTTTCCTTTTAGTTATGGTCATAACATGTGGGCCACTGAAGTCTTAGCAGCTTGTAGCAGTCTAGAAGTCAAAGTCCAATAATTTCTCTAGAGGCTATATGTCGGGATGCTGAAAATTCAGTTCTGATTTTTTCTGGCTTCCCTAGCCTGCATTAATTCTGATTTGTTATGAAGTGGATCAAAGCTAATAGGAAGTGAAGTTTCTTTCAGCTAAAATGAGTAAAGGGGTTGAGGTGAAGGGGTCCAAGGATGCCACTAGGCAAGACGGCTGTTAGATTTTAGAGTGACACATGCAAAGCTCTGTGGTCTTGAGACACGCTGCTTCAGATTAGCCATTCACATAGCCCTGCCTCTGTGAGGTAGAGCCAATAAAAGGCTTCCTCTATCATTCTTGAACAACAAAATTTTGGCTTTTCACCAAATATTCAAGTTTGCAAAAATGAAGAGCGCTGTGAGAACTGAAAAAAAGGACATGATCCTTGGTTTGTGAATGACCTTAGGAAAAGTGGGAAGCAGCGATGGACTCCATTAATGTGAACATTTATTGGGAGGGGGAATGTAAAGTCACCACTCATCAAACCACTGAAGAAGAAACCAGTTGTGTTTGCAGGAGACACCAAAGCACATGGAAGAGAATGTAATTTTCTTGAAAACTGATGTAGATAACAGGAAAGCAGGCAGTGTATGTGTATTAGAAGGCTGAGAAGCCAGATTTGAAGCTATAATTGTAAAAACACAACTTTAGGATAAACTAGCCATTGCATGACAGCAAATTAAAAATGCAGTACTATACAAACTGAATTGTCTTTTCCTCTGATGAAGTTCCAGTGTTTCGAAACATGGTGTCTGAACTACAGCACTCTAATACTTCCAAGAGTACACTAAGCTGCCTGTATGATATCTCACTCTTTCCATAGTCTTTTCTTGGAGGAAAATAATAAAGGCTGCTGTGGCTTGGTTTTCTTTAATAATTCAGGATGCTGCAGCTTTATGTGCTTGCTGCTGGGGGCAGTGTCAGCCGTGAGTGCTTTGCTCCTGGGTGGTGTGGGTCGCATTCATTCAGGTCTTGGGATTTATTTCACAGCCTTTGACTTGCTTCTGAAGAAAATCCAGTGGCAATTCATCAGTCAGCTTTATTCTGGCTTCATTGCTTATCTAAACTGAAACATTAGAGTGGCTGCATTAAACTCCATAAACGATTTAAAAGCTGCCATGACAAGATGGGTGATCATGGCTTCCAGGTGAACTAGTTGAAAGTAACTGTGGAAAGCAGTGGAGAGAGTAGCTGATGATTATTTTCAGTGGCTGCTTCTCTCCTCCTTTGTTGACTATATCAGTGTTAGGGCTTGTCTGCATAGAAACTTGCATAGTTACAGCTAAAGGGATTTTTTTCCCATGTTATTTAAATGGATAGAAATGTGGCATATGGACTGGCCTGTATTTTGCGTCTTGCATATTCCTTTCCTCCAGCCAGAGAGTGAACTGCCTCTGCAGATGTTTCATCTGCTCAAGGTATGGTCCCCACTGTGAAAGTCTGAGAGCATGTTATCAGAGAAGTGTTACGTGTGTTAACCTTCAGGGACTTATTCTTTCTCATCTGTATCATTGCACATTTTTAAGGTGTAAGGAGGGAAATAACAGCCAGCCTACCAGAGCTCCCGTGATTAATGGGGGATTAGCCTGAGTCAGTGTAACGAGGTTTCATCTCCTCCTTGGAGGAAGAGATGAAGGGGCAGATTGAGGCCAGCAGATGGATAGCTGTGCACTAAGTGGATTAGCTCAGTGTAACTTGCAGCAAGGCCAGGGTGTAAACAATACTTGATCAACCTCACACTGGCTACCAGTAAGCAGTCTGTTGTGGGAAAGTAAATCTAAACCATAAGGATGTACCTAAGCAAGGACAGTATTAAAACTGAGGGGGTTTCTTTTTTCTTTTTTTTATAAAAAGAGATATAACTCCCCGAGAAGACAAAAGTAGCTTTTTCTTTCTATTTTTTTAAGTTTGTGGTTTTCAGATAGACTTTGCAGCCACAGTGGAAGATTTTCTCACAAACTTCTGTATTTTTATTGCCTGACTATAAAAGACCTTGAGACCTACTTTCAGCCATTCCTATAAAAGTGAACAGTATAGCAGAATCCCAGTATCCTCCTTGTAAAGTGGTGGTGTCTCCTTGAAACCTGCCTTGCCTTCTAGTAGGTGGTAGTTTATTCAGCCTGACTACACTGCAGAGAGTGCATCGCACTCTTCACTGCAGTAAGCAGGTAGGAAAGATCCACCAGTTCCAGCAAAGTCTTGGTGCAGCGTGTCTGCTTCTGGCACCTTGCTCCACATTACCAGTCTCTGTTCTACACTGGGGAGAAAAATGCTTGCACTTCAGAATATTTCCCAGCCCATTTGCAACTCTACAGCATTTATTATTTTCATCATGTTTAATAGCACAGCTCTTCATTTTCTTGCCCTTTTATTGCTGTTACAGTAATGTGGGCAATGACTTCATTTGACTTTTCTAAGTAGGCAGTATCACCTCTAGTTAGCATTTAGATGGGAAAATATCTGAAGGTGTTCAAGAAGCTTAATGGCTGTTCAGAATGTGACATGTATCCATCTAAAATGAGACTGAGAATATGCTGGGAAGTAATTTATCAGAAAATGTTCGTTCATCAAAAATGAGTATTTTCAAGTGAAAATACCAGTTCCAGTAAAATGAACAGTTCAGATCAAAACAGGAGAGGCAATACATGGTTTGCGTAATAACATCGTACCTGATGTCCTCACTGGGTAAGTGCATGAGTTCATTAGCCAGGTCTTTGTACCTCTGTCACACAGCAGGAGACTGACCAAGCCTTCAGCCCACTGGCTGTCCCATAGTGTCTCTTCCATGGAGCTCTTTCACTGCATACTGAATACTTTGGTGTAGCAGTTTGACCCTTGCAAGGTCTAGATGAATAATCCATTTGCCCACAGGTCAGTATCCATTTTGCATATACAAGCTCTCACTCAGTTTTATAAAATAGGTCAGTTCCTTCCAGAAAGAAGGACTTGGTGATCTACCCTAGAATGATAGCAATGTAGAACAGGATGGAGGAGGCTTAGGTTATGTCCTTACCCTGAATTAGACAAGGAAAGGACTTGATTTTGCAAAGGTGACCTTAATCGCTGTGATGTGGAATCAGTGCAGGTTTTTTCTCAATCTTTCCTGCTAGAACTGTGCTGAGTCGTAAGAATTACGGAGCATTGATGATATGGAGAGTGGAAAAAGCATCATCTTACACACTGTAAGGAAATATGTATCAATATAGCTGTTTCAGTTACAGGTATGTGTGAACCACTATGTCTTGTCATGGTGGCTAATTTCTATGAAAATTGTTTGGTTTTCCTCCTTAGAGAATTGCTAGGTGTATGTAGAATAACATCCATACAAAGTGAATTTATTATTAATTCTATTCCTACATCTTTATGTTTGGTCAAACCAAAGCTGGTTCAGTTCAACTTTCTGAAACTCTTAACTGAGGCCCCTGATAGAAATTCCATGTTAGTCTGCATGCCTTTGCCACATTCTGCTAAAAATTGAAGTCTTTGTGACCCAAATCCCAAATTCTTCTGAAACTGATGTTAAAACTTACACAGATTTTGCAAGATCAGCTTCACCCACTAAAAAAGGGAAGTAAAAAAAGAGAAATGAAGTATTTTATGTTTCCATTGCTCAATTTTGTCAGGTTCCAAAGGTTATGTACTTCTTGATAGTGGAATAGTGAGGTTGCAATCTGACCTTGCAATTTAATTAACAGTTTCATTAGTGATATGCTGGCCAGAGCTGGAGCTTTCGTTGCCATAATGCTCTAGGTTAGGCAGAACTAAAAGAAGGAAGAAGAAGATGTCAGACAGTGAGGAAGGCAGGTGTTACTGGAATTGCACAACTGTTGAGTAATAGCTATAGAATCTTTAAAAATCAGTTTGCTTTCCTCTTGGCATCTCACTTTTATCATAAACTATTGTGTAGTGACATGGAGTTCTGTTAAGCAGATGGTGTGCTTTATCTTAGTGGTGTCTGCTTATTGCTCATGGATGAAGTGATTTTTCTAGATAGTTAGTTAAAGTGGAACTTGAGGTTCTGTGACAGTCCGAGTTGTTATTTAGAGAGTATTAAAATGTAAGTCATGGTTAAATAATTGCTCACTTTAGTTTATACATGCTTAGCAGTAGGTGTGCTTCTATAAATACAAGTAAACAAATATGTAAGTTCACCTGTGGAGGTTTTCAACAAGGAAGAAATTGGTGTTTTGTACCAACTGCAGGTTATATTTGACAAACTTTTCAACAGTAGGGATAATGAAGAAATAGATGGAGCTTGTATAGCTCTTTAGGAATTAGCTGGACAAACATCTGTCAAGAATAATGTAAGTATGGGAGGGTGCAGTGAATGACTGCCTGAGGTATCTCCACCAGAACTCACATTCAAGTCCTTAACAGGTTTTCTGATCAGGAAGTCATAGGGTATGGATGTTAGAGAGGCAGCAGGTTTTACCTTGCTTTTTTGTATGTTTGCTTTGCTTTGTTGTTTTGTTTTGGGGTGCTTTTTTTGTTGGTTTGGTGCCCTTTTTTTGTTTGGTTTGTGCTTTTTATTTCCCAGTTGGTTCCTTCTTTCTACCAGCCTCACATCACTGCTAGTTTTCAGGCTATTTGAAGATTCCTACTCAGGTCCAGCAAAAACAGATCACGTCTCTGACTGGTTTACCATGACAGTCAAACTTGAGAACTTGTAAATGTTGGGTTGGAGACTTGGGATGCCACTGACAGCTGCTGAAATGGCAGAGCGCTGGCTGGGATGCTGGCTTTGTTCTTTCTGCATCAGTAAAAGATTTCTAGGAGGTTGCCCTGAAGTGGCATCGCTAGCCTGTATTATCTTTTGAAGCGATTTTAGCAGCATGGGCTCTATGTGATCTTCTTTTAAAACTTCCTCAGGAGGAGAGCTTCTAAACCGCCATTGTACTACCTCCTGCTACTTTTTAGTGCTTGGTGAATGAGATGAACTATTACTAATTCGTACCCAACTTTTTTATACTCTAAATAAATGAAAACTCTCCATCACATGCTAAACACTGTGAAACATAGTGATAAAAGAAATTATGAACATGCTAGCCTCTGACTTGCCTGACATTTGTTTAATTCTGCTGCTCTAATAGCACCCTTTAAATTATTCCTCCATCATTCAAGTTACAGGTAGTTATTGACACACACATTCCCCTTCCTTTTCTAGTGTGCTTTATTTTTATCACTGTTGTCTAAACAGTTTGAATAGAATGTCACTCATTTGTATCGTTACTGGAAATACTGTGTATCTGTCACACACTTCCCACACTAACAGTGACAAAGGATGGTTAAAGGAATAGTAACAACATATGGGTCTTCAGAAGTGCCTCATACAGGACACAAATATAGTGCCTCTATGTAAGATCACTTCAGGGAGAGTTTTTTAGCCTCCCTTTTGCTCTGGTTTCCTTCTGCCCAGTTCTATAAAGGAGAAGGTGCTGATGGTGTTCCAGAGTGACTAGTGAACAGGGCTATACTGTGGGCCCAGGCAATGTTTCATCTTACTCTCTAGCTATATATCAACATTTATAAATAGATCATCTTAATACCTTTTCAAGACAGCTAGTGTTGTGGTGATTTTATTTGATTTGCGCTTCTTCAGAAAGGATAATTATGACAAATGTTTCCATTACCTATTGCCAGTGCTTTGGGAAAGGAAGAAGTCAGTAATTGCAATTAGCTCCTGTAGACAGCAGGAGAACTTTAACTAAAACTAGGTGTGCTTTAGTGTTAACTGTTTCCTTTGCTGAAATCGGTACTCACTGCAGTCCGACTTTTCTGTGGGTAAGAGGATGCTGAATGTTGGGCAAAGGATTTGGGCCAGGTGGGCACAATATCTGGACAATGGGTGACGGCATCACAGAAGTTACACAGGTTTGACCCATGAAGCTTACTTTGAACCATGAGCTTCTTCTCCAGACTGCAAACTCTGCAGTTTGTGTGAATGAAAGTCTGATTTTCCAGTTTGTTGTTCTGTCCTCGATCTCCCCAAGGTGGTTCCTCTCAAAGTTCCTTGGCTGACTTCTTCAAGCCTGCTGCCCCACTCACTGGTAATGCTGTCATCTTTCAGGAGAGATTCCTTCACTGGTGGATACACAACTCCCTCCAGCTTCCAGACTGACTTGGGGAAAGTTCCCCAAGTCTTTTCTCACTTCATAAGATGGTTTATTTTTCCAGGGAAAAAACACTCATTGCTATCCTACTTAATTTTTTTCCCCAGCATGTTGCTTTCGGCCCCAGTCAGAACAGCAGAGAGAGCTCCTCACTTCAGCACTTTCTGCCTTCCACAGACAAAGTTGGAGGTACTGTAAGGCATTGCACAAATAAAGAAAGAACTGTCTTGGAGGCTGCAGAGGAGGAAAGACCCATTGGCAGCAAGTCATGGCAACGTAAATCCCAAATGCATTCAAAGGGGTTAGAGCAACAAGCTATTAGCTCTTCCATTCAGGAAAATGGTACTGGCTTTAGAGGCTGGAGCAGATCACTCAGAAATATGTGTAACAATTGAGTAAAAAAAATCCCTTTTTATTCACGTGAATTAAGTTTGACTATATAGTTGGTTGAATATTTAGATACTTTTAGGCATATGCAGTAATAACAATGAAAGCCAACCATATCCTGGGCTGCATCAAAAGGAGCGTGACCAGCAGGTCGAAGAAGGTGATCCTGCCCCTCTACTCTGCTCTTGTGAGACCTCACCTGGAGTATTGTGTGCAGTTCTGGTGTCCTCAACAT
>JBCJKH010020139.1:23715-40106 GCA_039877255.1 Loriculus beryllinus
CCTGCCCATGGCAGGGGGTTGGAACTAGATGATCTTAAGGTCCTTTCCAACCCTAACTATTCTATGATTCTATGATTTCCAGTAGCCACAGCTAAACTATTTGTATTGTGCAGCCTGATTTATACCTCAGAGGATTTATACCTATCAGGATGTGGTATTAGGTCACATGGCTGGTGAACACCATCCGTACTCTTGTGTAAACTACCTTAGTACACAACTCTTCAAGCTGTTGTTGAAGAAAGTGCTTTAAATGGACTGCCTGGGGAAGGCTCTTGAAACTGCTATGTGACTTTTTGTCACAGCAGTGGCTAGCTGTCCCCTTCTTTCTTAAGAGTACAGACCTGCAATAAAGCTCTCTATAACAGAATAACCAGAATGCTTAACTGGCATCAGCCAGTTTGTACATCTGGAGTCTGGCTTCCTTTTCAAAATTACTTATACTTGCTTGCTTTCTTGATAGTCAGCATATGGAATGAGAGGCTTCTGATAATGTTAACGTAGAAAGTATTAACATAAGGTAATTCCCATTCACTTTCTGGTTAATAACTTGGTAACTCAGCTAGTTATCCATGTAGATGACCTACGTTTACCATAGTTTAAAGTATTCCATGTGCAGAATTCATCACTCAATCTTTGTTCCTAAGGCTGAAGATCTTTTTACCTCCATTCAGATGGCTGATATGCTTGACTGCCTTTGCCCATTATGCTTGGCTTTTGTTCTTCCTCTGTTGCAAGACTGATCAGCACTACAGATTAGTCTGGTTATCCGAAACGGACAGTTGCGTAGGTAATTTTTCAATTGCCATGTTTAAAGCTTCACTTAATTCTTTCAAGTTCTGTGTTACGTCAAAGTACACAGATTGTTGAGATTACAGTATGCATACGTATCAGTTTAATTGAATGTTACCTAATTTTACCAGTCATCTGACCAGTATGTGGCTGTTTAAGTGTCTGCAATGCCATGAAACTATTAAATGGGACCAGCTGCATGTAAGGATGGATGTGTTTGAGGTTCCTCATATGCATACACATAACCTCTTTTTGCCCTTATAATTCTAGCTTCTAGTGAAGATTTTTATGTACTTTAACCAGATCCTCTGTGTGCAGACTGCTCTTATTCACTGTTTACACAACTGTACTTCATGACTATACTTAATCAAGGATTTGCAACTAATTTCAATACAAAAAGGATATGCTTTCCAAAAAAGCAGTTCTATTTACATCTTCTTGTGTCAGGTCATGAAGGAACGTAAATGTCAAGGACTCAGTAAGGTTTTCCTACTATTATGATTTCTTGTAAAGCAAACTCTGAACACCCAAAGCTTACATCTTCTATGAATCACACAGCTCTACATTTTTACTCATAAAAAAAACTGTAAAGAAGATTGCAACACATTTATCATGATTAGCTCTCTGAAAATGCCAACACAATTCCACAGTGACTTGCATTGAAATACTCTGTAATAACACTGAATTTGTGTTGTACAGAGCTGAATGCTAGAGCCTTCCTACAGAATGATGAATGCAAAGGAGCCACATCCTTTTGTTGAGTAACATGATTTCAAATCCTTCAAGTCATATGGCTTCTCTCTTTGTGCTTTACTCCCAGTTCAGCTAACGTCTTATTGCCTCTTATTATGTTGTACAGGTCTACTATTAAGACCTGTTTGTAGGCACAAAACAGACACAGTTTTAAAGACTGACTCAGAAAATAAAAAGCAGGGAAATTTGTAGAATATATTTTCTCTTTTGTAAGTGAACTTTTTGAGCAGGGTCATGGCTACTTTAATTGCAGGCTATGGTTGAGGCCCCTCAGTTGTCAGAGGAGGGAAGAACAGGGAATGGTAAGTAAAGGAGAGGAATTCCCCTAGCACTGTCAAGGCCACAAAGGTTATTGGGTCTTGACAGCTTCTCTTGAAGCCAGGGGTTCAGCTCTGTGACGATGGGGAGTGGCACAAAGAGCTGACTAGAAGCAAGAACCTTAACTGATTTCAGTCTGGTTTAGGTAATAATGTCTTTCTAAGGCTACTTGTTTCAGCTCTAGTTGAAGCCACACACCTAGTGTCAGGAGATGTGTGACAGAAATCTAAGCGGAACAGCGTGTGGTCAAGACTCTTCCTGTCCATGTATTTCTTTGAAAAAAGGAAAGAAAATTCATCTTTCTCAAAGAATTTTCTATCCAAAAAAATACTGTCAGATTTTCTCACTGAGCTAAGAAATAGCCTGAGGGCCATAAGGAGTTCCCTTACTCACTGCAGGAGATACCTACATCCAAAGGCATGCAGCAGCCAGAAAGGGAAGTGGTGTCTTTGCAAATGCTTCTCTCTCTTTTGAGGATGGAGGAAAAGGTTGGATAGAGCCAGAACAGTAAAACAGCACTTTAAAGGAGCTGATGGATAATTGTTCATGATTGTTCCTGTCTGTCTTCTTCTCCCTCAGTTATTTGCCCCAGAGCACTGAGAAGTTTTGGTCCAGTTTGGTCATAGAATCACAGAAAGATTAGAGTTGGAAGGGACCTTAAAGATGATCTAGTTTCAAAGGCCCTGCCATGGGAAGTGACACTTTACACTCAAGGCCCCATCCAGCCTGGCCTTGAACACTGCCAGGGATGGGACATCCACAGCTTTTATGGGCAGCCTGTTCCAGTGTCTCACCATCTTCACAGTAAAGAACTTCTTCCTAATGTCTAATCTAAATCCCCCCTCTTTCCATTTAAAGCCATTCCCCATTGTCCTATCACTACAGGCCCTTGTAAAATGTCCCTCTCCAGATTTCCTGTAGGCCCCTTTTAGGTACTGGAAGACTGTTATAAGGTTTCCCTGGAGCCTTTTCTTCTCCAGGCTGAACAAGCTTAACTCCCTCAGCTTGTCTTCGTAGAAGACATAGGGTCATCTTCATGTGCCTTCTCTGGACTCACTCCAACTGGTCCATGTCCTTCTTATGCTGGGGGCCTCAGAGCTGAACACATCACTATGGGTGGGGTATCTTGAAAGCAGAGTAGAGGGGCAGGATCACCTCCTTTGACCTGCTGGCCGTGCTGATTTTGATGCAGCCCAGGATGCAGTTGGCTTTCGGGGCTGTGAGTGCACACTGCTGGCTCACGTTGAGCTTATGATCAACCAACAGCTCCAAGTCTTTTCTCCTCAGGGCTCCTCTCAATCCAGTCTCCTTGAGCAGATCCTGATGCAGCATGACTACATTTCTCTTTTACAATCAGTAAACAGTACAGTCTTGCTCTCAGCTGCTCCATTTTCTACTAGCAAGAAGATAAAAAAAAGGTGGGTGACCTGCCAAGGTAACCTTATAAATTTCAGTGACTTTAAAAATTTCATCAACCTTAACCATATGTATTGAATGCCCCCAACAGCTGCAGGTTAAAAAGGGCATTCAGCATGTAATTACCTCAGAATTGACTTTTTTCTATTTAGTGCCCATGAGTCTATCATTGCCATGGCTGGCTGGCTCCCATTCAAGTGATGATCCAGCACACTGCATGCTGGTGATGCAGCAGCCACAGCTGAGCTGACTGAAGCATGGGACAAGCTGCAGGGGTGGGGGGAAGGGAAGGTAAGTGCTGCTCTTAGGTCCCTATATTGCCTATATTCACCTTTTCATTCTTTTTTTCAGACAATTTTGCAAAAATATGCAATATCTGGTTTTTTGCTGTTGTATTGTTTTTAAATGGCCATTTAATAGCTCCTTCTGCATATAAGCAGTTCTGCATAAGGCTTCTTGGACAATTGCAATTTTACACATAGTAGCAGTTGGGCAGACCTGAGTCACACTTACCAAAGGGAAAACTGAATTAGACCTCACTTATTGATAGTCTGTTGCTGAGTGCTGCTGCTGGTGTCAGGGCATTTGATATTTGTATTTAAGCGATGGCTGGAAGGTCACTTTTGAAAACAAAACTGTTAATTTATGGAAAATATGCTTAGATCAGTAATTTGCTGGAATAAATTGGGTTTTCCTGCTAGAAACATAAGTGGGAAATAGTGGCTGAATTAAATGCATCAAAAAGTTTAGAATTATAGTGCAAACAGCTATCATAGGTTTGATATGTCATACTGCTTGTTAGGCAGTAAGGAGATTATGCTGTAGAACCCAAGAGTAAAGAACCTCAAGTTCCTGCAGCCTTTACACCCTCTCAACAGAGGAGAAAGAAATTATCTCTGTTATATCGAGACTCCTCCTGGCTGTGAAGTGTTTTTTGTTGCGGCAAGTCACTTACTGCCTGTTTTGCACTGGAGACAGCAAGTTGGGAAAGAAATTCTGCACTTACACCTGAAAATGCTGATGCTGTTTGTGCAAAAAGCATGTATCCCAGTTGCTGGGCTTGAGTCTCTGCAGTGATACTAAGGGATTTATCTGACTTAAGTGTAGATGTCTGCATCAGAGTTACTTGATTGGACTCTTCTTTCTTACAGTCTGTTGAGAGAAATACACACTTTTAGGGCACAGTTCATTGCATTCTAAAAATACGTCATTAGTCATCCAAAATGGTCAGCTGGCTTGTGATTCTGAAGTGCCAGTTTCTAATGGCTTCTTCGGCTACTGATGCTGTCTGTAGATGTCCTGAGTGGAGAAGATGACCCCTTTGAGGGACTAATGGGGGAAAATAAACCCGATCCTGAAAATGGCTGATGCCTTAAAGCAAAAATCACATGATTTTGGAAGTCTTTGTAATGTTCCATAGCCTGTGACCTTCATTAAGACTTGTAGGAATGCAGTGGCCCCTGAGAAGACGTACTGCAGTGCTGTGCTGCTACTAGCTGTATTTCTTTCTGATCACTGATAAAGCTGGGAAGATCAGTATTCATGTGAGGTGCCAGTTGCTCCTAGGTAGGAATTGTTTTTTATTCCTAGCAGGTTTGTTCCTAATAATGTTCATGAAACTGACTTTGCAATCACAATCATGTATTGATTAAATTCAACATTTGACTGAGTTTTTAAACTTGAGTCATCTGTCACCATCTGTAGATAACCATTTTTCTAAATATTCTTCAAATCAAACTTTTGTGTATTTACCATGAAGTTTTATGTGATGCAATGAAAGGAATTCTGTGCTTGCAATGCCATCCAGAAAAAGGCCTTTTTTCATACAGAGTATTTACTTAGGTAGCAAGCGGGTATCTCTATATTACTTCTCCACACTTTAAATACCAGGAACCACAATCTATTGCAAATAGTAATGCAGGCACAAGAATCAGTTAATTGTTTACATTACACATTCAGACTCCACATTTCCTAAAGTGTCACCAAAAAACAAGTTTTAGTAAAAATCCTGTAATTAAAGTAGAAGTTCTGCCTAATGGAAAGTGCTGGCTGCTGGTGTATCAGCATAATGAAGAGGACAAAAAGAGATTGCCTCCATAATCAAACTCCTACACTGGCTAAAGTTCAGCACTATTTTAGACCAGCAGCAGAGCCTGTAGGTAGTCATCAATTGGTGGAATCGGCAATGTCAGTGTTGTAAATCAGTGAGTACTCTGTATTTTCAGAGGTGTTGCAGTGCAGCAGTAACATAGGTCTAATTTCCTGCGATTTCTCTTTTTAGTGTTCAAAAGCTGATTTTAATAAAAGAACCATGCATCCTAAAAATTGTAGTGCCAAATTATAGTTTATTTATCAGTGGTTGCTCTAAATCATGGTGGGTTTTGTTCCTGGGCTTTTGTAGTTAGAAAGGAGAGAAGCATCCTAAAGGGTGCATTTTGAAGGTGAGGAGGCATTTTTTTTCTTTAAGGAAAGCCATGATTTGTGTGTGTGTGTGTGTTCTGTCTTCAGGTTCCTTTATTTCAGTGATGGCAAGATTATAAATCTGAGAAGCTGGTTTCTGGTCTGTTTTATACTCAAATGGACAGAATGTATATTTTTGTCCTTAATGTGTTTTCTGATAGTATATATAAGAAAAATGCTTGATGAGTATAAGCATCTAACACAGTCAGTAAAAATGTGTGTCTTAGTGACTAGGCCACAAGTTTCCTAGTTAGATCCTTTGACATCTCCTGGGTTTGTTCCTTTGTTGCTGAATTGACATGACGATACCAACCTTTCAGGTAAGCATTTTTTTCATCATTCTGATGAAGTGTGTGAGAGGACAGAAACTAAACCTGCTGCCCTACTCTGCTACATGTGGTCTCCATTCTATATCAGTACTGGACTGAGGAATTTTTTGGGGAAGTCTCTTTGCCCCTTTACCTGTGAACTCTGTAGAGCAGGAACAATAATGTTAAACCTTTCACTTTGGTTGTTTAAACATGCTCTTTAAAACCTAAATATAATTTAATATTCAAATTGCATGAAATGAAAAGTATTTTGTTTAAGGGAGATTCCAGCTGTGGCCAGAGCTATGAAGTGTAAATTACAAAGGAGCGATAAGGAAGAAATTGGAACATGGCCTATAGTCTTAACTGTGGTGTAGCTGAGTATCGGGACTGTATCTCTGTGCATATCCAATTAAGTAATTTCCCGTGTGGTCTTCCACACTACCACACAGGAAGATCCCCAGTTAGTCATGTACGTAGATGAGACAGTGGGTTGGCTTGAGAGAATGGACCAACTTGAGGCAATTGACTCAACTCTGAGCCACCTTTACAGCAGAGTATTTCACTAATTGGTGCAGGACCTCTCCAGGTCAGCATTTCAGAACTAAATTCACCCAGGGAGCTCCTGCCATGTCTACACCAATTGGTAGGTGCTACTTGTGTGCCTTCACCTGCTGATTAACATTCTGGGTGGATAACCTGGTCATATGAGACTTCCCCAGGGAGTTTCTGACCAGGTCAAGACACTTGTCCATAATCAGTAGGAACTGTTCCTGCAGATGCAGAAATGATCATTCAGAACATCTTCTGAATGTAGGTGAGATTTTTAGGAGATGTTTTGTAGGTAATATAAGATAATGCATAGTGGAAGATACATGCATTGCTGGGATGGTCATGTAGGACCATGGGACAGCTGGATACAATTCAGCAGGCTGGGGAGTCTCATGTTGCCTTCAGGAGCCTCATTAAAACTGACAGTTTCACAAAGTAATTTGAAATTTTTACACTGGTATTTTTGAGTGGAATTCTAGTAGAGACTAGTCAGTGAACTTCCTGTTCAAGCCATGGCTTTGAAGGAGCTGCTGAGATCACAAAGAAACGTATTTCTGGGTATGCTTCAAGTGGGTATGCAGCTGGTGAACTGTCTCTTGCTCACAGATCAGAGCTTTTGATTGATTAAGAGAGGTATGCTTGGCTCTGACTCCTCAGTCATACTCAAAAAGTTTGAAATAAATTAGGTTTTTCAACAAGGCAAGCAGCATTTCAATTTTTTTTCAGCTAAGCTGAAGGAGATTTTGTAAATGAATACACTTAAATATTCCATTTTGATTTTCCTCTCAGCAATATTCCCTTTTGTACATGCAGGAAATATCACTGCAGTCAAAAATACCTCAAAGAATATGTAAAGACTTTCTATATGCAACACACCTCAAAAACTTAGTGAAACCTGGTAGAAGATACATTGTGATTTGCTTTTTGGAGAGACAATGAGTCACCTGTGTCTCATTGTGAAGTTAGAGTTTACATTTCTATTTCTGGGTTATGGGGGTCATGTATAAGCCGTAATGCAGTCATTTGATGCTGGAACTGCAGAACGTTTCGGTCTAATTAGTAGGATTTTCTGTCTATCAGCTGCACTCTTTGCATTGCAAGCTCTGGAGTTGTAAGGGTCAGGCAGGTTTTTATTATAGCATATTAATTACTTGCTATTTAAGTGTTTGGGAGGGAGTTAACTACTTAGACAGACTTAGATGATCCGTCTTTAAAACTGCCCGTGACAGATCAGATGGACTTTTTTACCCTGGCAAAATAGCCAACAATGGTTAAACTTGAAAAGCCTGAGACAAAGTAGAGGGAAGCAGACTTCACTAGAACTGGCATAAACTAAAGAGAAACTTAAACATATTTCAGGGATCATAGAAAACTGATGGATTTGGCATTTTGCAGTGAGGAATACAAAAATATTATATATGATTCATGGAATGACAATTCTCCCCTTTTAAATTTAGGGAATATCACTACAGTCAGAAATAGCTCATGAGTGGGACGGACTTTTTAGACACAGCATAGCCAGCAGTAGAGAGTCTAGCAGTGAATGGACATCTTTGGAATAAATACACTTGGGCTGGCTCACCACAATTTTGTGAGTCTTGAGCAGTGACTTGTAGGAGAGGAGAGATGTGGCTGGTGGCGAAATCTCCATTGCCAGTGTTGGACCTATTTACTGTAAAAATCACACAAGTAACCAGCACATAGCAAGGATAGATGACAGTGTCAGGTCATAGCTTTCTTTCTCTCACATGAACATTTCACAGTGCAAACCTCTCTAGGTGAGGATAAGATGACTTTGGGGTGGAAAAGAGCAGAAGAAAGAAAAGGGAAAGCTTTTCTGGGCTCTGCAGCATGAGAAGACAAAGTAGAAGAATCAGGATGGAGTGGTGGCTATGACTTAAGTGTGGTGACTGTAATTTTTTTTTGTACCTGGTTTGCATATGCATTACCTGACAAAATGTAAGAGCTTTATTCTCAGTGATGTCACGGTGCAAGTGTAATAAAATTATTTGCACCTAAATTAAGATGCCGCTTTTTTCTAATAGAGAAAATGAGTTAATCATCCTGTTAAGAAATGTGCATGAATTTATTACAATTTCATGCCAGATGAAGAGTGAAACCAACTGTATGTTACTAAATGAAACACTTTTAAAAACCTAAGACTTAACTGCAGCTCTGTCCCCCTGGGTCTTGTGGCAGGTTGGAGGAATGAGGTGATGCACCAGTGACATAGTTGCCGTCACTCTGGTGAGCACTGTCATTATTCCCAAACACCTGCAGCCCCTTCCACAGACAAGAGTGCACCTTTAGAGGTATGAGTAGGAGTTCAGGCAACAGGGCAGTTTGCATGACTGATACCTTTATAGCTTTCCAACTGTTGGAATGAGAGCTTAGTTATCCTTTAGTAAGGTCTGTGACTGAATGGGGCTGGGATCAAAGAACAGTACAGGATCCACTAAGGAAATGTGCTCTTTTTATTGGGCATCTGATAATGTGCCCTCTAAATGAAAATGCTAAATGGGAGCTGTATCCTGCCTTGCTTTTAATGTGGAAAGAGAAGGGAAGAGGACCAATTCAGTCTTGGGTTCTTTAATCTCTTTATAAAATACACTGGAGCTTTTCTTACTTTGGAAGGACCTGGGCTTTTATAAAAGTGAAGGTGTTAGTGTGTAAGGTGTAGTATTCTCATTCAAGCAGTGAAGTAGATTCCACTGCGAAGGAAGTCACAGAAAAACTTCACATGTAGTGGGACTGACCTGTTCCACTAAAGAATATTTTCCAGAAAGTCATACAGTCTTCATTTGAAATTTTAGTAAATGAAGTATCTAGGACTTCCTTTGGTAGTTTGTTTCAAAGGTTAATCACCTTCTCTGCTAGAAATAGAGGCATTAATTCTCATTTAAATTATCTAGCTACAGCTTCTAGTCATTGGTTCTTGTTATGTCATTCCCTATTAGATTAAATAGGCCTATAATATTGGCATTTTCTCCCTGAAAGGGTACACCTCTGCTGCAATCAAATCTCTTGGTCTTATTCTGAAAAGCTAAACAGTTTTAACTTCTGAAGTCCCTCACTGTAACACCTTTTTCCAGCTCTCAGTTAATCATTATGTAAGTGCTGCAGGTTTATTTGATTTTTGTAAAAGGGAAATGGCAGAATGTTACATGATGTTCTGGTGTTTCCATTGATGCAATATTTTGATGCAAAGTTTTCTTTCCTCTAATTGTTGCTCCATTTATCCAACCGAAGACCAAATTTCATCTCTTTGCTGCACTGTGTCACAACCCCGCTTGGTCCTACTCATTTGCCATTTTTGAGAGAAAAGGGACACCATATCATTATTGTTGGAGAACGGAAGGGAGAGTTCCTTATTTTCTTATATTTTATATGGTCTCTAATAAACAAAGAAACTGCATTCCAAGGAAGAAAATAAAAATTTAATGTGGCAGTCCAGAGATTATAGTAGGGAGCACTTTTAATGGCAGGAAAAGATCTACTGTGTTACATCCTTTTGCTTTATTGCCAATAGGAGAGCTGCTAGTATTATTTGTGCTTCACTTTCAGCTAATTCTTAAGCACAGTGGAGAGCAGCCACTGCGTTTGAGGTCAAGTTTTCAGAAATGAAACTCTGATATAGTGATCTAAACTCTGCATCCACCCTGTGCAAAAGTATCAAGAATCCATTTATGAAATGATTTGGTAGCATCTAAGGACACCTTTATAAAGGATGTTTCTCCACGTTTCTAATTATAGAACTGGCCATGCTGCACAACGTATGTGTGAACTCCCTGCAGCCAACTTTCATGTCAAATTTGCTTGTCTTTTGCTTGTCAAATTGTATCATTTGTGTTATTGATTGCAGGTCCTGTTCTGTTAAGCTCTCAACAGCACTTTATCAGAGTCATTTCCAGGCTATGTGCTTGTACCATGTTTGTCAACCTGTTTTTCTTTAGTGAATCTGCTGGAAAAAATTGATAGAGGTGTGAAGTAGCTGGGTGGAAGAGCTCTGTTTGGAGGGTCTGTAGTGTGGGCTCCCCCCAAGCAAGTGGGTTCTAACCATGAGGAATGGATCTGAGTGGAGCTCAAGCCTTAGCCCAGGTGTGCAACTTCTGTTCCTTCATGCTGCTTGACGCCACAAGCGCACATGAGGCATCTTCTATTGCATTTTGATTCCTGTCATACAGTGCATCTATAGTGCCTCTTTTTCCAAATTCAATTAGATTTTGTCATGCTTCTTTCTTAGCAGTACTCCAATATAGAACAGGCATTTACAGGGTGCAATTAAAGTACAGTGTACTTTGTAATAGTACAAGAGGTAGACATGCATGCAGGCAGGAAAAAAAAAGGAGAGTGTTACAATGTCAAATTAAGCGTGTGGAAGTGCCAAAGGTAAGACTGTCCCATGCTGTTTCAATTTAGTTCTTTCATGTGTATGACTTACAGTCCAGATGTTAAACTGACAAATGCCTGCTACACACATTCACTCTGACACAAGCTTATCTTTGTGATTACAGTGAGATGGTCCACAAGGACCAAATCTGTGTTACGGTGGATGAGCTGTTGCATACAGAATTCTTCATCCACTGGTTGCCATCTTTACATTTTTAATTTAAATATTAAGAACTGTGCTGGGTAGGGGGCAGGGAGAAGGTGGGACAGTGTGCCAAAATACAGCACTGGATGCAAGCTGTCTCACATAAATCATGTGCAGAAGAGTCCTTTGCATCCACAACAGGAACCAGACTTTTTCAGTTCATGAGGCAGCAGGTAACTTTGGTAGTGAGTAGAGCAGCAGCCACACTGAAGAACTGCGAGGTTCTCTCCTGCCAGCAAAGCATTGCTGTGAGGTCCCTAAATTTTAAGGTCTGGGTGGAAGCAAGCTCCCAGTCTTTCCTTGACCTTGTTTTTCTGTCACTGCCCTTTCCCCCACAGGCTAGTCAATCCTGCATGTGTTGGCACATGTGAACTGTTTTACAGAATTGCTATAACATTGCCGAATTTAAACACCTCAACATGCATGTGCTCCCAGCACAAGGTAGCAGCTAAGCTGTGCATTTTTGCTGCAACACATGATCATGTTCAGGCTTTTCCATGAAGTGAATTCTAACTTCTCACATGTGAGCTTGATAGTAGGGAGAATAAGGATTTTTTTTTTCTCTAACACTGACTCTCCTGAAGAAAAAACTCACAATTTTGTACATTTCCAGTCTTTGAAAATCTCAGCCCCAAATCTCACATTTGATTAAATTGTGAGTACTAAAATTATAATAGGAAAGTATGGCAGAGCTTTAGCAGGATATAATTCTGCCAACTTTCAATATAGTAACATAAACTGGTACATATAATTTGGTATTGCATTATGTAAAACATGGTGAAAGAGTCCCTCTGAGTCCTTCATGTTACAAATTTGCTTAAGTTGGGTTCCTCCTCATGGATTTCAGGCCAGTGAATTCCAGTTATAAGAATTATCAATGACATAAATGCTGTTCAATAATCGTTTATAAGACTGTAGTGATGGTTCTCTGCCCTGGTGAAGGTTTCATATGTTGCATCTTCATTTGTCTGTTTGGCATAGTTTAGTCTTTATTGGGAAAGAAACTGAATCAAAACAAGAAGTTTAGAGTTCATGATGCAGTGTCCTTTTCGATATTCCAGATAAATAATTCCATTTTAATCACAGTAGGAAAACAACTGATTGAGATTTAATGTCATATACAAGGAGCTGCACAATGTGTTGGTTATTTGTCAATGTGATGGAAGAGCAGAGGAGTTTGCTTCCTTTGATTCCAGCCATGCTATATTTTATGACTGACTTCTACTTGTTTTACTCATTCCAGATAAAATCTGTCATGATTATACATCAGAAAACATTTCATTATTCCATCCATGAGAAATAACTGTAGTCAGTGCAGAAGCAACAGATTGCTGCCTCTCACAAGCTTTATGGAAGTGTGCTGTAATGGGATCGAGTAGCCTGGATCGATAGTTCTCTCTAGTAATACAATCTGCTGTCAGATAACTTCCAACAGCTTCAGAGATTTAATGAACTCCCTGGGTTGATGATAAAAATATAATGTAAGGAGGAAACTAAAACAACATCATGTATTAGATATAGCCCTAGGCAACATTTTATGACCATCTTTTCTTCACTTGTGTATTTTTAATTATAAAGCCAGTATGCATCAAGCACTGTCTTGAAATTTTCCATCACTGAAATTCATCTTGCTCTTCTCAAGTCAAGGATAAGGAGACTTCATGTAGGGAACTAAATGAGAATTTCAGGCTCTGCATTCACACCACTTTGGTGGTTGTATTTCAACCTGTGAGCTGGAGGAGAAGTCATTTCTCCTTGTGCCCTCTTTGGGGCCATTAAACTCTTTTGGAGGAACATCCTTTGTCTCCAGCCCCCTCTGCCGCATCCACGGTAGGATCTTAATTCTTGCAGGGTTTTTTGGAACTGCGGAAGTCACAAAAAGAAACATGAATCTGTTGTTACTCAGTCAATGAGAACAAGTGTCTGAACTGCTGGTAAAAATACTGTTTAGTAGTAAGAAGCAAGTAAATTCTTAGGAAATTAAGGATACACTCTAAGGAGTCTATCTACTAAGAAGCAAACTGCTTAGATAAGACACTGTATGGCCATAGGAGTAACCTTAAGCATGCCTAGGTTTGCGCACACTGACACTAGAGTTAAGGATTTTTGCCTATGGTAAAAGGTGGAAAGCTATATAAATATCTTGGAGAAATATGAGAAGTTAGTTTCATCCCTAGGGAAAGAGCAAAGAAAGATTGCCAGTGCCACAGAGTCAGAATGTATTTTTTCAGATTTTCATCCAGTTGAACAGGATCTCTGATGCAGGTCCTAGACATGACACAATACTTTGTCTAAGATTCAGGGAAAGCAAATGTAGCAGAAGTGTGACCTCTGGGCAGACTGAAAAACATATACAGTGGTTGTTTTTATTTCTTCCTGTCTTCTTTGCTCTCCACATGAAGAAAGAATGGCATTGTGACAATGCTACTTACTAAAGTTCTGTTGGGTGTTTCTAGATTTCCTCTCAGTAGTTTTGATGCAGCTCCTCAGTGGTACTGAGCTCTGTTGTTCATGTGCTGCTGCCATTCAGCCTTCCTTTTCCCTGTTTTGGGGATGACTGGTGAAGAAACCAGGAGCACAAACAGTGTTTTCTTTTGTCCTTCCAGTTGCAGGGAATGACGAGGGACAAACCAGGAAGAGCCAGCAGATCAATGTTTACCCTGAGGGGGTTTGAACATGGGTTGGTTTACACAACACCAGGCCTGCTGGTAAGAGCTGGGGAGAAAGGTTCTTTGCGCAGGAGTTAGCAGGGCTTATTGCAAGAATTTTAAACTAAATTTGAACGGGTAAAGGCATAAAACCAGGCTCAGTAGAGGTAAGGCTGGGGGCAGCTCCACCAGTGTTTGAGGGACAGTATGCTAGCAAGGTCCTTCAGTCTGCCGTCTCAAGGGAGGTAGGGGATGGAGATCCATGCAGCAGCGATGACAAAAAGGTCGGCCTATTAGAAATCACAGAAGTGCCTGAGAGTGGTCATGTAGAAATTAGAGCTTCTCCCCCACCAAAAGGTGGTGTGATGAATAGCTTAACCAAAGTGCATAAACCAGATTGTGCCCAGGTGGCCAAGAAGGCCAACAGCATCCTGGTCTATATCGACAGTATGATGGCCAGCAGGGCCAGGGTAGTGATTGTCCCCCTGTACTCAGCACTGGTGAGGTTGCACCTCAAATCCTGTGTTCAGTTCTGGGCCCTTCACTATGAGAAAGACATTGAGGTGCTGAAGAGTGTCCAGAGAAGAACAGTAAAGCTGGTGAAGGGTCTGGAGAGCAAGTCCTATGAGGAATGGCTGAGGAAACTGGGGTTGTTTAGCCTGAAGAAGAGAAGGCTTGGGGGACATTATCACTCCCTACAACTATCTGAAAGAAAATTGTAGTGAAGCGGGGTTCGGTCTGTTCTCCCACGTAACTAGTGGTGGAACAAGAGGACTTGGCAGTGCTGGATTAACAGTTGGACTTGATGAAGTAAAGGTCTTTTTCAACATAAGTGATTATGATTCTAAGTCCACCTCTAAACCATGTCCCTAAGTGCCACATCTCCATGTCTTTTAAATACCTCCGGGGATGGTGATTCAACCACTTCCCTGGACAACCTGCTCCAATGCCAGACAACCTAATGATTTAATCCATTTGATATGCTTGACCCCAGGGGAAAAAGTAGGGCCTATTGCTTTCTCATTCAGTGGTCAGAAGGATTAAAGTTCAAGGCACTGTTGGAGAATTCAGGTATAGGTTGGCACTTGTTGCCAGGCCCTGGACAACCTGAGACAAGGTTACCTCCAGAAGGGCAATTGACAAGGTAATCCAGGAGCCATAGATTCCCGATTAACATCTTAGAGGAAGCCAGATGGAGATGTGTCCTTTCTTGACCCAGCTTTACAAAGACCAGATGATCTTGAAATAGGATTTGGCCCAAATGCTCCAAAACCCGCAGTATCTCATCTGCACATCCCAAGCAAGCCCCATCCCTGCCATTGCAGCTTGGAGACAAGGGAAACCTGTGGACCTCCACAGTTGGGGGAGTTTCACAGGAGGTGGCTGGCCTTCTGCTCTGTCCGTCAAGCTGACAGTGGCCATAAAAAAGAGAAGGAGTATTTATACCTGACATGCAGAAGTGTCAGATATTTCTTCCCTGAACAGTCTTAATTTTTGGCCTATTTCAAAAGACCAAAGTATGCCTGCGCTGAGTTATTAGAGGAACAATGTTCATAAAAATGTTGATCTGCTTCCTATTATATAGGCCTGATTGGTAACACTAGTGGAAAGAAGGCAAAATTTATGTAAACAATTAAATTCTGTTAGAATTATTGAAAAAGGGAAATATCTCCAAAGCAATAAAACCAAGAAATTATATTTATTATAGTGCTAGAATTCCTGGGGAAATAGTGCATTAAGTAAACAGAAGCCACACTGTGGTTTTTGTTACCATGGTTTTTGAGATCAGAAGTTTTTAAACCAAACTGGATCACTCTGGGCCATAAAAGTGAATTCTTCCCTTTTGGCTTCGATGTATTTCTTAGCAGAAAAGATGGAAACAAGAGCAGAAGATTGGAGTGAATGTGTAAACTGAATTTTAAAATAGGAGGTCCATTTAGTTCTCCCTACATTATTTCTCTGTATGATCCAAGCTCCAAGATTTGGCAAATGATTTTATCGGAATCCTTTGTATGTTGGCCAGACAGTATATCATACATGCTGTTAGTCCTATTAAGTTTTTTCTTAAGCCTGACTGCTACATTTGAACCACAATTTCCACTATGATTCATTCTTGTTCAGCTCTAGAATTTGTGATACTAGTGACCTGCTGCCTCTTAGAAGAAAGAAACGTCTTGTAGCATTGTTGAAGACCACTGAGATTCATCACTGCTAGCTGCATTTGATTGGCTTTCATTGATTTTGACAGCTGACTGGTCTTTTGATGTGACTTAGCTAGAGCTTGTTGGTTTTGAAACACCTTGGTGGAAGTAGGCATATTTTTTGAAAGAGGGAGAAGGAACCTGTGAGCTGAATGTTATAAGCTTTTAGCAGAATACAGTAAGCTGAACATAACTGGTTAATACATCTTTTGGAAAATCGTATTCCAGTGTTCCTATAGGAATGGAGATGCTGCTTTCTGAAATAAGGGCCTTCCTTTTGAGACTATGAGCTGTTTGCTATTTACTGTCCCACTAATTTGGATGGGTAATGATGGACTGCCCCTGATGAAGT
>JBCJKH010020141.1:21664-36571 GCA_039877255.1 Loriculus beryllinus
CATCACTGTCATTATGTGGCCTCTGCATTGGAACAGGCTCTCACTTCTGCAGGCTCTCACTTCTGCAGGCTCCCACCTGTTGGGGCAATCTGTGCTGATTCTCATGTATGGGGTGTCCACACAGAAAGTAATTACATGGTCCCCAAATGGCAAGTCTGATTGTCTTCTACAATATAACTGTAAGCAGAAAGAGTTTCTTCTGAGGATATTGAAAACCTCTGTTCAGTTGACCAAAAGAAAGAGAGTACCTGAGCTGCTACCTCGTCTTTGTGAAGGCACCTAAAACCCTGCAAGGTGAGTATAAAATGGTGGTTCTCTGAAATGGTCGTTTTCATATCCTCTTTGTGTAGCTTCAGATGGTTACACAAAGTAAAGGGAAGCTGGAATCAGACCTCAACCTGAATTTTAAGGAGTTTTATAAACTCAACTTGTACGTCACCATGATAGAAGTGCTACCTGGAAGTGATATGCATGTTGTTTAGGCTAGGAAATAAAAACCAGGCTGGAAGTGTGTATCAAGAGGCAGACTGATGCTTAGGTAAGTGTGACCACACTCTTCAAAAATACTATACAGAATCATTAGGGGTGAAAGAGACCTCTGGAGATCATTTAGTCTAACCCCTCTGTCAAGGCAGAGTCACCCTGAGCAGGTTACACAGGAACGTGTCCAAGTGTGATTTGAATGTCCTCAAGGAGACTCCAGACCTTTTATAGCTGATCACATAAAGCAGAAAGGGGTTCAGTTCACAGCTATTAGGATAATGATTCTGGAAGACCCAAATGCTTTCTACTGTCTGGTGAAAATGTTACATGGTGGACTAGTGACAGGAGTGTCATCTGATAAGTAGTTAGGAACACTTTTGTTGTCATCTTGTGAGTGCTTTAAGAATCTACTGCTGCATCTGCAGTAGGGAGACTCTATGCAGAGCCAGTTATTGGTTTGTAAGACCTGTAGGAGCCCTGTCATGTTAACTGAATGGAAGCACCTTGTAGTCAGGCACAAGACCCTCTGCTTTCATGTTACAGTCAGGCGAAGGGAAACCCAAACTCTCAGAGCTGCAGGCTGCATCTTCCCTGTCTTTGAGTTTTTTGAGGTACAATTGTCAAGTTTATCTCTTGCCTGCCTTCTGCACAATTAAAGTCCATTTTAGATAATGTCAGAAGGATGCCAGTACAACAGGGTATTAATCCTACAGCTGTAAGGTCTGGAGAAAACGATCGGGACTAGAGCATCCTTATGGTGTTAGCCAAGTACCAAAGTCCATGCTTGTGCTTTGTAGAGGAAAGGGCTGGTTTCTCTGCATTAATCACTCTTCTAGTAAGCTGACCAGCCTTTAAGAGATTATACAAATTAAAGCTATACTCTGTTACTCAGAACAATATTAGCTCTTTTCAGGAGAGTCATACTTTGTACATGATTGTTGGACTCGGGAAGCTGCTGCATGTGTCAATCTCTGATCTCCCGCTCATCGTTATCTGCTAATAGCACCATCAGCCATCATTACTGCAAAATATCCATCAAGCAACAAACTCTGGTATTTATTTAGCAGCAGGAAAACTGTTCTTTGTGCCTTTAAGGCATTCTGCCTTAAATAAGGGTCGGCCACCCTGCCAACTGCATAAAATTCCTTCACCCTCAGTATAAAAACTTTGAGTAAAATGGAAAGAAATGCAAATTCCTGCTTTTAATTCTCAGTTATACTTATATAAATGTATATCTTTTGGCTTTTTTTTTTTTATGTGTGTGATGAGAAGGCGCTGTGTGAGCTTCTGGGGGCTTTTTTCTGCTATGTTTCTGCTGGGAGTTCTTATTATTGTTGCATTCATTTGAGTTTGCTTACACAGACAAAAATCACTCAAGCAAAATCACTGCTGATCGCTCTGCAAGTGGGAATGATGTTAAGGTGACAGTTACACAGGCTGACTTGTGTGGGTATAAACCATCTTCACCGCTTGGAAAAGTCGCCTTGGGAGGGGCTCAATCTTTGCTTTCAAGTGCTTAAGAAGAAAGGCAGCAATTATGGAATGTGGCTTTGGGTCACTTGAAGTCACCCAGTGATGAACATTTATGCCACCTATTACCAGCTTTTTGAAAGGCATTGTTCTGTGCCAGTGGTTAGCCGCTGTATAGGTAATTGTAAAACAAAGTCCATATTCCATTTGACACCCTTTCTAATTACATCTCACCTTCATTAGGCTATTAAAGTGATAAATGCTAGCAATTACATTGAACTTCAGTGAAAACCCTCTGCCTGTGGCATGCGCTGACTGCAGTGTAAGTGATTTGCCCAGGAGCCTGAAGGAAGTTTGCTGGCCCAGTGAAGCCCTGAACAAAACAACCCCAAAAAGAAAAGGAAAGAAAGAAAAGGGCCTGCAAACAGTTTGGCTGATTAGAGAGTATCTGACAGTAAAGTCTATGCCCAGCATTGAACAGTGTGGCTAGCTGGGGCTGATCTGATGGCAGCAAAAGACAACTTCTCAGTTTAATTGCATCTGTGCAGGAGGGGGAAAAGTGAGTGTATCTGATGTGTGCTTTGATATGGAATAAGGTGTTCAGATGTGGCACCAGTGGATGTGCCACGGTCCTGTGTGCTTGCTCTCCCATGTTCTTGCACACGCAGTCTCCCTTGTGTGAAAAGGCAGGTTTCCTGGGGCTAGTATAGGTGACAGCACACGTCTGTCTGTGCTTTAGCTCATGTGTGGTCACTCACACATGAGATGGACACGGGTGGATAAACAAAAAGCCACTTTCTGTCACTAGAAAGGGATATGGTAGTGGCAGCTTGCAGGGGCTGTCAGCAGCGGTGCTCTGGGTGGAGGGGAAGCCATAAGGAGGATTCCTGGGTGTTGGGCTGCCTCTGTAGCAGAGGTGGAAAGGTTCCAGAAGGTTTCTGTTCTGGAAAACTAGGGAAAGAGTGAGTGAGATTTGGATTTGTGCTGATAAAAGGCTTTCTCCCTGTTAAGTGATTTTAAGGGAGGAGCAGGAGAGGACATCTTCTTTCCCTCCTCCTCCTTTGATTGTTTTCTGCAGAGCTGCTTCTTTTACTTCTTTTCTCGTACTTCTCTGTGCCGTTTCACTCTTTTTTAAGCACAATTTTCCTGGAGGAAAAGAGTGATCTTTCCTGAGTTAGACGGATCTGAGAGCTGTATTTCTTCTGTCTCAGCTGCCCACAGGCCTCCCAAGGGAGCAGGAAGATGAACTGGCGTGTTTGGAGCAGTGTTATTCAGCGTGTGAGTGGCCGGTGTCCATCAGAGCCGTGCTATCATCCCAAAGATGAAATCGTTTCTCTGATTCCCTGAGCCCTGGGCGCTTTGGGCTGGCTATTGCCCTGAATCCAGCCCCCAGCCTGGTTGGAATGAGGAGTGGGGTGGACTTCCAAAAGGGAGCTCCTCTGCAGGTAGGGACCTTGCCTGAGGGTTTGGAGTCACCTTGGTGTGCCAGCACTGCCGTGCTCTGGTGGCTGGCTGATGACTGGGTGTCTATAGCTTTAGAGCAATTGCTGCAGGTCTGCTCGATTTCAATCTTGTAGCAAATGCAATTTCAAAACCTCACAACACTTTGTTGCTGCCACGTGTGCAGTTCAGCAGATGGATCAGCCAGCCACTGCGGAAGCAGATGTTTCTTTTCCTGATGGATTGAGCCAACACGGGAGATGGAATGATAGGTACTTATTTATTAATAAGTATTATAGCTTTTGCAAACTTTTTCCGAAGGGTTTCTGTAGGACAGGTGCTATTATTGCCAAGAGCATACCCTCAGCTGCACGTAGGCTTACTCAGGTCCTCGTGGGAGCCAAACAACCGGGTTTTCCTACAAGAAAATAATTTCTGAGGAAAAGGCAGCCAAAGTCACCTCTTCTTATCATTTCTGATCTTCCTATGGACAGATTGAGGGCTTCTCAAATGCATTCACTGTGGGGAATTATTTGCTGAATATGGTCATTAGTCATTTCTGATTTATGAATTTTTCAGTCTGTGAGCAGCTCAAAGTAAGGTATTTTAGATTCAAAATCCTGGCTGTGCTGATGTGTTGATTAGCTGGTCTGAACGCATTAAGGTACCTGATGTATTTCTATTTTCTGCCTAGAATCAGTGTGACCTTAACAATGTTTTATATGGCTAAAAATAAGTCATGAAAATTCTTAGTTGTTGGGCCTATGCTTTCAGAATGTGACCCAGAGTTAGGAAGAAACAGCTGTGGATTGCTTATTGATAAATGATAGCAGTGGACTTCCCTCCAGCTTCTTTTGACAAGGATAGATTTTTAATCCATGCATTGCTTTGCCATATCTGAATATCTTGCAGAAGCACTCTGAGCAAAGTTATCAGCATCTGTCACATATTATTTCTTCCCTTTTACCAGCAAAAGACCCAGGTGGCGGAGGATGATTTGTTTTGGTATGAATGTCTACTCTAAGAAGAAGTGTTCCTAGCAAAGCTTTCTGCATGTTGCTAGCTATGGACTGGACACTGCAATAATCATTTAACCCAAATGACAGAAACTCAGTCTACTTTCAGTGATTTGGTCTGCTCAACACTCATTCCATTTTCTGGGACTGAAAGCTTTGCTCAGAATACTGTTTTTGAATATATCCTTCCCAAGTAAACTTATTTAGAAGCAAGTTTGTAGAAAAGTGACATGATGGTAGCAGGAGGCTGGAAAAAAGAAAACAGACAACAAAGCCTTTAAAAGAGGAAGGAAGATTATTCCTCAGCAAAACAACAAGGGGTGAATGTCACCACATTGAATGACACCCCATTGAACGTCATCCCATTGACCTATCTGTCAAACAGGGATGTTCACAGTCTTGCTGAACTATCCAGCCATTGCCATTATGAAAGGCACTTTTCAGACAGCCACCATCCAGTGATCTCCTGGCTATACGTCCTCTTGGTCACTGGGAGAAGAGATAGAGAAGTCAATGGGAGTAACCCAGTTATGTGCAAGGGTGGAATTCAGACCTGGTATGACTATGTGCAAAACCAAAGGTGCTGGTGTGACTTTGGGGCAGAACACCCTATGATCCAGCCCTGCTCTATGAGCCACAGGGCTGGCTGGAGGTGTTTGTAAATGATTTATGCAATCAAGAGTAAACACATCTACCTGTGAATCAAAGCCAAGCTCAGAAGGAAAGATTGGTGCTAACGAGTCTTTCCGGATGTTGCATTAGCTATAATCCTTCTTTGGGCACTACAATTCAGGCATTAATACCTACTGCAGATGATGGAAGCAACACATGTCAACTTTCCTGTGCTTTGGTGACATCCGACTTGCTGTCCATGAGGAACACAACACCAGGTAGTGGTCCACAGGTAGAGTCAGTGGATCTGGTCTTTGCAAATATTTATTTTTCAAGCACTTTCGATACAAGCTTTAACCAATGGCTTTGTACCAATGCAGATGTCAGGGCACACATTACGAAAGTGCTGGAGAGGAATGGTGAAAATGAAGAAGAGCAAAATCAGCATAGAAGAGAGATGCAGCATCTTATGTTAGGCCTATTGATATAGATGCGGATGAAAAGAGACAGGGAAGCACTCAGGCAGGTGGGCTTTTCTTCAGGTCTGACACTGACCCTAAAAAGATTGGGTTTGCTGGCCAGCAAAGAAGTACTACTATTTACCATGCGCCAGTTTGCAGGTGCAAATTCTCTGCCAGCCTGGATCAGACTGCCTGCCTTTGAGGAGAAAGTCTGTGGTATGGACACATGCCTCTTGGCCTTAGGGCCAGACTCTGGCCATTGACATCTCCTGTTGTGTTTGGTGAAGTCTAGTTGTCTGTGGCTTGTGTGTGATGTGGCCACGGACCCCAGGCAGGGGAAAGGTACCGCTGCCTTGTCCCAAAAGATGTGCTCCCAGCTACACTGAAGTTGTTAGATCGTTCTGTCAAAGTCAGTGGCATTTGTTTCAGGTCCTGAAACCCAGCAGGCAGTTGTGCATAGTTTTATTGGAAAATCCAGACCTTGAGCTAATCCCTGGCTAGAAAAACAAGGATTTCAGGTGTGTTTCAGAGATGGACTCTTGAATTATGAATGGGAATTCATTTCCCAACTAAATGCCTTCTGCTTTCGCTTTAGATTGTCTCCCTGTGAGTGCTTCACCAGTATAACTTTCTCTCTGGAGTTCTGACAAACACCAAGGGTATAAAAGCACATGGGTCAAGCTCCCTGCAGTGCCCCTGTAGCACACAGTGAGGCACAGCCCTGGCAGTCCCAGTCACCAACTTCAGCATGGTCCACTGTGAGTAGTGACGAGGATTTGTTAACTCTGCACTTATCGCTCAGTGTTGAATGAGATTACAGGATCTAACCTGCCTCTAAGCTACCACCGGTGGTAGTGGCAAGAAGGGCATAGGGTGTGTAATAGGAAGGAGGGGGAGTTAAAAAAGTGGCTGTATATCCACACTGTTGCAGGCCTGGTTACACAGCAAGTAAATCAAAGGCATAGAAACCTTCATAAAACGTAATTTTTATGGTAATCACTTGTCTTTTCCACAGCACATAACTGTGCTCATTATCAAAATGCCGGGAGATTTACTAATCAATTTGGTTAATTGCGAAAAGAGTAAGATTAACTATTCAGAAACTTCCTTGTGTTTTTTATATACCAAATTGTTAAAACACAATAAAATGTTTTTAATCATTTATCATTCTGACACGGAGTAATTGCTTGTTATTACTGTTTGGATTACAGAAGTCCTGGAAGCTCCAGTCAGGGATCAAAGTCTTACTGTATGAGGCGCATAATAAATAGCATCCTGCAGACCCAAAGAAGCTGCAGGATGGGGTATCTATATACATCATTTTCAGGTTTTGTCTCCCAGAAATGCAGTGACCTCACCTGTCTCTCTCTGACAATGCAGTTATTTAGTACGATACCCATCTTCGTGACTTCCTTGTAAGATGCTTCAACGCTATCTGTAGCCCATAGTTAATTGGACTATCCCTGGTGCTTTGGTAGGAGGATATAAAGGGAGCGGAGAAGAGGAAGGTAATTCTTTGTTCTAGGAATCCGATCCATCACAGTCTGCAGTATTTCCTTCTCAATACCATTCTCTGTCACTCACTAGGACACATATTGAGTCAAACACATTATAGTTTGATTCTCCAGCTAATGGCTAGTGAGGCCTGGTCTCAGTACACTGCAACAAGCACAGTAATTGAAATTCAGACTGCAGGAGATAAATAGCTTAGTCTTCATTTCGGCACATCACACACATGCTTATACAGAGTTTTCTCTTGGATGTAGTAAACAAGGGGCTTGATTCAGTATTGCCTCAAAGCCTTATTACACATTAGCAAACAAAGCATGACAGTACCGAATGGCCCCAGCATCGATTTGTTTTAAGTTCAAAGTGTCTCGTCTTGTTCTGGAGAACAAACTTTAGATGGTTCACTGTGGCACAGTCAAGGTCTTTGATTGTTCTTGGGAACTGCTAGGACGGTGTTGCCTTTTCTTTCCCATTAGTGAGCCAGAAGAGCTGTTTTCGCTGAGCTCTGCTCCATACTCACAGCCTTTTTGCATGGCTCACCAGCATCAGAGCAGCTGATGACTAGGGAAGGACGAGACCTTTCTCATCAAGTGGGCTATGGGGCATGTGACAGCTTCTCATCCAGCTCTTGCTCTATCTTAAAACCTCTCGTTATATTAGTGCTGGTATACTGAGACTCGTGATGTGGTGTGGGATTTTCTAATAGGCTCACCAAATTAAAAATTAACATGTTTTGTTCTAGAAAAAGTTAAAACTAAAAATGCACTAGGAATTGAGGCACTATCATATTGTTTTCCAGTCTACTTCCAGACTCTTCTGGAACAGTATGATATTACAACAGTTTTGCTCACCTGAATGGGGAGCAACCATTTCCAAGTCTGTCACCCTGGGGCCAGTCTTACTGTGCTTTGTCCACTCCTAGTGTCCTTCCTTCTTTTCAGGCATTGCCCTGCATTTGACATTTATTTACTGGGTGAAATAGTTTTCACAGAAGTTATTAAAGACTTTGCCTTTCTATTTATATTCTTATTCTATATTTTGGCCCTGTTTCTATCCTGGTTTGTGACCCATAGCATCCTGTGCTTGACCACGTGAGTTTTCTAAGGTTTAGTCCTCTTCCTTCTCCTCCCTCAGGAAGAAGGTGTTCAGCAATATAGTGCAGTTTGGATGGAAAAGTTAAATGCAGTCTATGATGCACTCCCTTAATACATTGTAGAATACAGGTAATTGGGGAAGAACATTAGTTGAAATATCACTGAAAAGTGTCAGAAACATTCACTAGGGACCATATGCTGTTCTCTGTACTTGTGCCTTGTTCTCCCTGCATGTGCAGAGCCCTAGCTAAATGCCTTATCTATCTATTTAATTAATACCTCGGCTATAACAGCAATCCTCATTGTTCTGCATACTGATAGAGCAGAGCTGAGAGAGCAAACCTGCATCATCAAAGCATGTTGTGCAGCTCACAGAAGAGACTTTCATCCTGACAAAAGAGCTCAGGGCTGGAGCTGCTCATGCACGTAATGGGAGCCTGCTGCCAGCACAGTGCAAGGAGAGAAGTTACAGTAAAGGGCCAGCATGAGGAATGGCATGCCAGCCAGCATGCCTGGTGCACCGCAGGCTTGTGGCAACAAGCTGGAAAATGAGAACAAGCATGTAAACTCTTTAAGGGCTCTGCAGCAGCATGTGCTGGTGTATTTGTTCATACAGGTCACAGCCAGACCCTCACAGTTCTTGAATAGCAGAATATGAGGAGGATGCTTTTCTCCAACAGGCATTTACCTATTTGTATGTCTGGATCCATGCTGAGTCCTGATGCTGTGCTGCTGAGGACGACTGCCCCACGGAGGGCACCATTGGGGTCTATGGCATAAACTCTATACTTGAATCTCTAGACCTTCACCATACAGCCTTTGCTTTTGGCTCAAATAGACTTGAATCTTTTGTGTGTCCTAGGCACTAGAGCACCCACTAGAGCCAGCTTGCAAAGGGACAGTCAGTTTTTCCTTTCAAATCTGTGTGGACTTCATCCAAGTAAATCCCTTAACTTTTTCTATGCAAAATCTTCTTGTTGCTTTTTTCCTCCGCCTTTGATTGCAGCCCTCGAAAACAAAACTGTCTCAATTACTGGAGGAGCCCACTTCTGGCTAGAGATTCTCTTCATGGCTTTGCCACCCTTCCTATGCCTTTCAAATAATGGGTCATTGTCTTCTTTGATTTGAGCTGAAGCAACACCACTGAACGGTGTTGCACAGGTATAGCCTCAAGAATAAGCTGAGCAGCCTTTATTATGGGCAATATTTTGATTACTTGTCAGTCAGATGAATGAGCTCAGAGGCATCGGGCTACAAAGTCATCAGAATGAGAAAATATGACTATACTAAGGCTGGTAATGTTTAGATTTGGCTTGTTTGGTTGGTTTCATGTGGTGGTGTTGGGTTTTTTTAACTGCCCAAGCCTGTGATGTTGGCAAGTGCTGATGCTGTTAGAAATGCTGTAAGATCACTCTTTTCTTGGCCAAAATTGTTCTTAGAGAGAGACCAAATGGGTCTCTAGTGAGAGGGGGTAAGGAAGCATGGACTGTTTTTTTCACACAAAGCTCTAGCAGCAGCTGAAAGCAGGATAATGACAGAAAACACTCCACCTTGTGCTGTGGTTTATCTTCTGCTGGGCAGGAGATGCTGTGTGATGGGAGTGAGTTTGCGATCAATGTATGTGAGAGAGACCGTGGCGTGTCAGTTATCAAGAGCAATGGATGGTAACTCGTGGTTGCAGTGGGGCACATTCTGAATTTGTCCGAATGCTACAAACATCTGTTTTCGGCACCCTGTGTATTCCAAGGAAACAGGGCATGATCATGGGAGCCTTGTGCCCATGCTCGCTGGGGCTGCAAGGAGAGCTACTTGTTGTCCTGTCTGAAGGCAGAACACCTGTGCCTAACGTGTTTTGCCTAACATGGTAACTGGGATGAACATGCTTCTTTCAGATATTATCAACAGGTTTCTGTCTCTTGGCATGCTTTCCATCCTCTTTCAAGACAGTCTTGCTTTTTAAGCTGCTAGTTACCTTCCAGATATGTATTTTTGGCTATTATTGCTCCAGATAAGGTCACTTCTGTTGGATCACAAGAAGATAAAGCCAAAGTCATCAAAAACATCTGCCTGCTGGGTTTTTAATCTTTTAAATTTTTCAGGAATTCGCTGATGGGAGTGTTAGTTTGAGAAATTAATTCAGTTTCTCCTTTATTGTTTGTATTTCATGGAACCAATATATTTGAGTATTGACCAACACTGTCAGGATACATGTTTACTGTGTGGTGGAGAAGAGCCACAAGGGCTTCTTACAGGACAAGACTAGGATGTTATGCTTGTGACCTCCAGCCACCTCATGGTCTTATTTCCACTCTGACAGTATTAGGGTTTGCCACATTTAACTTCATATTCCTCTTCTGCCTCTGCCCTGGTTTAGATGGTAACCCTGTTGTCAGGGTTTGAGTATGGGCTGAAGAACACGGAATACTGAAGCAAATGCCTGGCTTGTCTCAAATTCCAGTCCTTACTATCCCTATGTGTTGAATGTCTTGTGGAAGGTGGACAGCAAGTTGCCTATTGACTGGAATACCGGCTGTGCATCTTTCTTAACGCCTTACAAAAGACAAGATGTCAAGGAAGAAGAAGCTGTGCTGTGCAATATATGCCACTAGTCAGCAAAGACTGAAGCGAGGACTGTGAACTGCAAATGTTTCTAGTAAACTGTCTGTGAACAATCTGCAGGCCAAGGATTCTTCATTAGAGGATGGCAGGGATGCTTCCAAAAAACCAAACAAATGTGAGACTGTTGCAATCTGTTCACACTAAGACAAAAACAAAACAAAAAGGCGTGAAATAAATTATCTCATGCCTACAGGGCTTTAACAAGGGCTGGATGCAGCAAAACCAAACAAGGAATAATATGCTGGTGAAAACAAGAACTTCATTTTGATGCATCCTCCACAAAGTCTGACTTTAACAGAGTCCCTGCTTGCTGCAAGGAATCCAATAGCCACTTATGAAGAGGTAGATGAGGGACACCATGGTGAGAAGGGCAAAAGTGCTCCTTCACTTACTTAGTACACTTATTTGCTAGTAACTGCTCAGGAAGCTAAGTTTGGTAAAGCAAACCAGCAGTGCTACGGCCAGATGATAGGGTATCCATGTCACTTGCAAGGATAATGTCATGGCTTTCTGTTACTCATGATGATGGGATCGACCCTTTCTTACCCAAGAACGATTCAGTGCTAGCTGCTGCGGGGCCAAACTGGGCTTTCAATTTTGTAGAGGTTCAGTACATTCATATTCTGTTCCTCATTCAAATAGGAAACCAAGTCCAAAAATTCCTGGGAAATCATGTTCTGAGAAATAACTGAATGTAGTGAACTAATGTGGACTGAATGTTGTGAACTATTGCAATAACACTTGGAATCTTTTTTACATTGCAATGTTAAACCTTTTGGATAATAGAGGGGGGATCTTGAAGTGATGGGTTTTTTGTAAGCAAAAAATTTACCTATTCCAAACTCAAAATGGAGCCTAGTGGCATTATTGAGATACATTGTGTCTTTCTCATGGTGAAAACTCATTGCTAGTGGCTTTTGTGTTTGAAAAATTGGCATTTTTCTGAAGGAAAAATATTCCATTGGGGAATTCTTGTGTTAATATGGGTGTCAGTAGCAGACTGTCTGGGTTTTTTCTTTTTTCCTTCTTTTTATTTTTATTCTTGATGACTCCCCCACTGTACTTCTCAACTCGGTGGATATTCCTTCTGGAAACAAAAAGGACTCCAGAGGGATATATTTTTTACACCAAATCCCTCTTCCGTCAAGTGGCAGCAGGATCTGGCTATGCGGATTCATTATGTACTGTTAAGCAGCTGCCACATTTCACTCCAGCAGCAGTTGTACTTCATTTACGAACAAAATGATTCATACGTGAGGATGGTAAAGTGCTGCAGCTCGTGGTGAATTTGCACCGAGGGGCAGCTCGTGGGCGAGGGGTGGGTAAAAACAGATGCTGAAGTAGGACTTTGCTATTTGCCTGATAGTTTAGATAGTCATAAAAGTTTGTTCTTTAGAAGGGCAGGTCTTCTAAAGAAATACGAGTGCATAAAAGCAGAGCAGAGGAGATTGTCTATGAACAGTGTTATCCACAGCCTCCCTGCATCTTGACTGAGAGAAGCAAATAAATGATAACACTTGACCTATATACGGAATTATGAACGAGGAAACGAAATGGATTAATAGCATTCTCCTGTAAGCCCCATAATGTAAAAGCAGTGGGACACTCAATCACTGCTACAAAGGTAAAGTGGATTAAAGGAAGATTCCCCCTTCACGCAACACATTGTTGTGTTTACTACCCTAGAAAAAATCCCTTGCCTTTTTGTTTTACTTACCGCGGTGTGAATTAGGAGTATTTCTTCTAAAACGAGCGTGATCTTCACAGGGGTAAAGGCCACAGAAATAAGAAATGAAGACATATGTCTGAAATGTTGCAGAAGACAGCAGTCTCTAATACTCTGGTACATACGCTCTGTGGGCGGAGGGAGGAGAGTTGCCTTTCTTAATGCCAAAGCTCCCACCAGTACTTGGAAAACATTATGCTGTCCTCCCTCCTTGAAAATGATAGAAAACTTGCTGGTGGTTACTGAGAACAGCAGCCTGCCCTCAGGAATGCTGGGTAAAGCGGGCAGCAGATAAATATACTTAGTTTAAAATCCCTTTCAAAAGAATCCTGTGGTTTGTGCATTTTTTGTGTAGTTTTATATCAGGGCAGAGAGGAATAAAGGTTTGTTAAATCCCCGAATAGGTGAAACTCTGTGGTGCAGCTGAGACCTCATAAGCCATGCTAACAGAAAACAGGGGTTCAACACCCCTTTTTGGTATATGTGCTTTGATGTTGGTGCCCGCTGGACCAGGGGAAGGAGCACAAGGTGGTTGTTGGTCTGAACCTCAGGGGCCCCTCCTTTGTGCTTTTAACAGCCCTGAGGTGGTAGCAGACAGTGTAGAAGCAGTTCTGAGTTTCCTGTGATCCCTCAGCATCTTTTGCTCCTGAGCGGATTAAACTGCACAGCTACCCTGAGGTGGATTAATGCTCCTGCTCTGCAAAAATCAAACCTCAAGTCAGGGCAATGCTGTATCTGCCACAACCTGACAGGGTATGGTACCACTAGCAGAAAATACCCTGTTGTCCCTCTGCTTTTCACCCAAATGCCTCCTTTCTCTAGGAGGATTCCACAAACACTTTAGGAGAGCAAATAATCCGAAGGCTCATTACCGTGCATAAATCCCTCAGCCTCATGGGTTTCCATCTCTGGAGCCACTGTGAAAATGGACACATCAATAGAGCCTTCTGCAGAAAAGCTGACAATCTTGGAATGGTGTCATGCTGCAATAACTGAAATCTCCTGCCAGGTTGGTGATGGTGCTTTCTAATCAACTTTGCAATGAATATTTCTTAAATCATGCTAATCCACCATTTAAGCAGAGATATCAGTTCCAGACTATGAATCACCATACCTGGAGGGGAATATACCTGCCGTTTCTCCAGAGAGGAGGCGATTAACAGCACGCATGCTGTCAGATGAGCTAGAAGCACTGGCATTTATCACCCCAGAGCTCCTTTCCTGCAATGAAGAAAATCTCTGCTCCCTGCTTCTGGGGGAGCAATCAGCTTTTATTTATGTAGTGGTTGTGGAAAACAGCTCTTAAAGAAAACCTGCACCTGTTTTGCTCTCTGGGGCAGGTTTTGCTCTAATTTACATGGATACGTTTCCTGTTAGAGTTTGCTAAACGGTGACATCTCAAGAGGAAATGAAAACCCTAAAATGTGAGTCGGCAGGATGCAGTACACAGCTTGTAGACTCGCAGAACGAAACTAAATATTGATGAGGAAGCTGAACTGTCTTTCTTATGAGCACTTTTATGTTCTCATCTCCCCTAGCTCCTAGCGACCAGCTGCTATGGGAACTGCTAGCATTCTACCTCCAAGAGACTGCAGTCCAACTAGGACTGAGCAAATCAGGTGATTCTGTCACTTTGGGTAAGGAAAGAAATATGCATTGGTGAATTTTTCTGTTAATCCACATGCTAAACTCCATGAACATTTACTGCAAAGTAACTTCTTTTGATGAATAAGCTGTGGTAGCTTGAAGAAGAGAGGGTGATTCCTTGAGCTAAGTACCTACCCTACTGTGTACATGCAGCCAGAACCTGAGGTGGTGTTCCATTTGCTGGCTTGGGTACTAAAAGCAGTTCTTAAAGGTACCAACCACAGCAGTTTTCAAGTGACCTTTGCAGCCACGGTGAGCTTCTGTGCTGCCACTGCTGTGTCCCACTTGCATGTGGCCCAGCCAGCCTGGATGCTGCAGCTCCAGAAGCATAGAGATAGCTCTCTGAGAAGGGATCTCAGGAGGCCCTTGACTCCTACTCTAGCTCACAGCAGGGTTGACTTCCAAGGTGATACTGTTTATGGCCTTGATCAGCTGAATGTCTCCAGGGGTAGAGATGCTTCAGTCTCTCCAGGCGTCTGTTCCTCAGCTAAACCACCCTGAACCACCCTGAAGACTTTTCTTACTCCAACTTTGTGTTAATTTTCCTTCCTGCAGCAAGTCAATAGCACTCTGTCTGTCTGCTGCTTCCATTCAAGAAGAGTCTGGCTCCAGCTTCTCTGTAACTGCCTTTGGATAGTGAGAGGCTACAATTAGGTCTCTTCCTCATAGATGAGCAGACAAGCTCTCTCAGCCTCTTCTCTCACACTATGTACTCCAGCTCCCTGACCATCCTACTGGGTTTCTGTTGGACTTGCTGCATTCTCAGTGCCCCTCTTACACTGGACAGCCCTAAAGTGGACACAGCACTGCAGATATGGTCTCAAAAGCAC
>JBCJKH010020143.1:0-16115 GCA_039877255.1 Loriculus beryllinus
CATGTGGGTAAGAACTACTTTTTCCTCTTTTAAACTTGCCTATCACTGTGTTCCTCTTACCACCACCTGTAATTATTGACTAGACTTTGCCATATCAAGTCTGCGGCTCCTTCCCCACCCTACTGCATCTGTACTCCCACATGGGTGGCCCTGGCACTAGCTTTGTGGGTTGGCATAAGTCCGTTATGTTGAGGGCTAATGCCCTCTGCATTGAACTAGTCCCCTCCGTTTGAGCTCTTGGCCATGAATTTTTTCTTGGTCCTTGTGGTGTCCCTGGGAGGATTTTGTGGCACATTTTGATTTCTGGCAATTCAAAATCCCAGAAATACTAAGCAAATAACATGGCAAAGTGGTGCTGGTAGCTGATTTTTCTATAACGTACCATTGGGTTGTCTGTTTCATGTTCTGGGTTGTTGGTTTGAGGGTGGTAGAGGATGAGAGGCCTGCAAGAAAGGTTTAAGAAGCCAAATGTGGCATTACATATAGACATACCCTTTGCATAGCATGCAAGCTGGGTTTAACTCTCCTGTCAGTCTTTTTCTCCTTGGAGGATCCTCACAGTTTATTCCTGAAGAGAGCCAGGGAGAAAACTAGTGTGGATGATCAGGGCACCTCAGTACAGGTATATATACTCAGTATAGGAGTAAACTAGGAAGTGAACTAAATCAACTCTGTGCACACACCCACCCTTCCAGTTGATGGCTAAAAAATAAAGCTGGGATGGAGAGACAACATCAATTTAAGCATACTTGCAAAGGGCCTTGACCTCTCCATTTGGTCCTGGGGAACCCCTCCCTGAAATAGCATGTAGATGATGGGGTGCAGTTTAATGAAACTATGATTAGAAGCAACAGGAGGGAGGAGAAAAATCTGTCAGTCTGCTATCTTTTTGCATTTGACTGCTCTTGGATTGCTGTTTTCAGAAGTGATCCACAGTGGCATCTCTTGGTTTCCAGGAAGGCAATGGGAATTTTATAGCTGACGTCAATGAGAGCAGAATGAGACTGATGTTAAGTGCTTTTTTTATAACCCCGTCCCTAGTGTACAGTCAGTTTCATTGTTTTGCCTGATATTTTTGTGGGTGTTACATAGATCAAGAAGGAGAAAATAGTACTTAAGAAGGACAAGTTGTGATTGTGAAACCACAAAACTGTCAGAGAGGCTCTGGGGGGGCAGCTGTGGGGCTTGGGGCAGCTGTTAATAAATGTTACAGATTTGACTGGATTTTTGTATGATACTACTACTTTGACCACCTTCCCTACCCAAAGGACATCATCAGTAAAGTCTCACCTCTCTGACACAAAAAGATCTAGAGCAGTTCTACTGAAGGCCTCATGAGTTGCTGCAAATGAGAAGAGTTTGTCCGTTTGGTTTCCAATTTGTGTGCACCTGAAGCCTGACACCACTAATATGTTCATGTGTTTGGCATGGGATGTAGACAGAATATGTATTTTTCATTTTGACAGACTGATCTGTAGTGAGACCTTTACACTGTGGTGCCTACTCTCCCTTGATCTGTGTCTGACATTCACTAATGTGAATGGCCAGTACATGTGTGCGTAGAAGGGCTATTTAGACCCGAGACTTGCTTATCCTAGCACTGAAGCTAATCTTTTTCATTCTGCTAAGGTCAAGGTTGAAAGATGACTCCAAAGAGAAAAGAAAGGGAAGATGGGTTTGAAAATGAGAGAATACAAACATGTGCTGCTGTAAACACTGATTTGAAATCTCTTCCTCTCATGCCATCCTTTTTCCTTCCACTGTCAGAGGTTATTCGTTAAGTATTGATTGAAATATATGGTAAAAAGAATTTGTCTAACAGTGCTGATTTTGGATTAGGCAATAGGTGGTGGATTTAAATTTGGAGAACTCATATGCAGGCAAATGCCTGAGGATGGGGTCAGAAGTTACTGCTGCAAATTTTGTCTGCCTGCCAATACGTATTCTCGCGTGCTGCAACAGAGTGGTGTTCTCATGGTATGTGGGGAAAAAATTGTGGTATGTGGGACAAAAACTGATTAGGCTGATCAGCCTTTGCCCCATCTCCAGGGGACTGCTTTTTAGGTCAATCAAGAGAAATCTGTGTGGAATGTAATGGCATTTGTTGAGCAATCAAAAACTTACCCTTGAGCCTACAAACTGTTCTTATGGTATTTAACAGGGAAGGGGGGAGAAAAAGGATAACCTGTGTTGTTTTTTTTGTCTCTCTTTAAGCAAGGAATAAGAGATGTTTGACATTGGCAGGAGTCTATCATAATGTAGTTATGTTACTGGTTTTAACTGAGTTGATTTAAAAAGTCATGTGAGACAGTCTTAGTATAGGTAAGTTAGTAAGTCTTTTTCAGTAGTCATGTGCCAGCATGCATAATACAGTATTTTTTTTTGGTTATAAATGTAGTATAACATATGGGAAGAAGCCAAGCCTTGCACTGAAATAATTAATTTCATTGATCTGTGTTCTGTATATTTCCTTGGTTTTTATTCTTTCATCAGTACTAGCCAAAACAAACTCTCTTTGCCTCAGTTTCTTCTTCTAGTAGAAAGAAATTATAAGGTTTCCATGTGTAGGTTTACCACTTTTTTATCTACTCTGAACACCTTACATGAAAAGAGCACTAAAATTATGATTAAGTGCAGTAGATTTGTAAGAGTGGGCTCTTTAAGATAGCATTTAAGTGTGTAAGTTGAGATGACTTCCTGCTCCAGAGTTCATTTAATCATACGTATGAACTCCTGACAGAAGAGTGGCAGAAGTCTGAATGCTGTACTGCGAAGACAGTAGTAATTTCAAATCTCTGCAGCCCCTCAGATGAGTGTTTCTGTCTACGTCTGGTGGGTTTTCTTCGAAGTGAAATATGTGTTCATTAAAACCCAAGCTGTGCAAGTTGTTCTGCAAGAGAAGGACCTTTACTGGTGCTCTCATAGCAGGATGGAAGTCGATGAGGCTTTGCATGCAGCCGTCTACACATATGTCTGGCAGGACTTTGGCCTAAGTTCTTTGGCTCATGATCTGAGCAGAAGGAGCTCACCCTTCAGTTGTGAAGAGGCTTTTTTTTCCCTGCTGTTGTGTATATAAAGCCTGAGATGGTCTTTGAAAATAATTTTGGTATTTCTTTTGTTTGGGCCGTACCACGTCATAGCATCTGAGTTCAGCACAGCATTTGCTTTCAGTGTTGGAAAGCCAAAGCTCTCAAAAAGATTTAAATTTGTCTGGTAGTATTTAATTAGTTCATAGACTGTATGTGCTTGAATAGTAAGCACTCCTGAAGAGCTTGCACCTTTAAAAAAAAAGTGAAGTACAGTGATAATATTACAGAGTGTAGAGAGGTTTAAAATTATTGGAACACTTAATTTTTTCTATAATTGCTTCAATTTGAAGGGAACTAGGCAAAATACCAAGCTGGAAATGAGTTGCATTAATCGAAAAATTCATCAGTCAGAAAGCAGGATTTAAACCAAAACGCCCAATTAAAACAAAAACACACACTAAAACCAGAGCTACAGCCTTAAAGCCAAGGTGCTCATATTCTTCTGCATTGGCTGTTGACTTCAGAGCATATTAGAATAGCTTCACACATTTATTTACACTGAGCACAGCAGAGGAGCTAAGGTGGAGTCTGAGGCGTGTTGTTTAGAAAGGAAAGCAGTGTACAGGGAAACCCTGTCTCCTTGCAATGCACCACAGTGGATAATAATGAAATGTGAGGATAGATCAGCTAAAGGTTAATGCCTTTTTATAGTAAGCTGTCAATAAGATAAAATATTTAACGCCACTGTGGTTACCTTATGGTGGGTAAAGAGCTACTTGGTACTATGTAATTATATTTTATAATGATTTAATAAGACTAATTTAAAAAGTTGTATCACTTGAAAGGCACCACAAAAACCAAAGGAAAAATGAGGCACATTGCTGCAGATCAAGGTTCTCTTTTATTGTTTCAAGTCAATAAGTTTACCATTAAGAGTCTATTTTGGCTAAGAGATAATCTGTTTTTCTGGTCTAACTTAAATTTAGCATAAACACTAATTACTAAACCAGGGAGAATTAAAAAGAATTTATTTTTGAAAGAGGTTGGTATACTAAATGTGAATATTATATGTCACTGGAACTTGGAAGGTCCTAACAAGTCTCGACCACATGTGGTTTCAGTACACCACATGGTAGATTTTCATATACCATGTTTTTCTGGGGTTTTGGCACTGATAAAGTCAAGCAAAGATAGACACCCAACTTTCAGTGTGTAAGTACTAATCTTTGAATATGTGGGAAAGCTCATGGACTGGAACTTTCTTACGGAATTGCATATCATTCTGAACCATGTTTACCCTTTCTTTGCCCTCATGTAGAAAGTTTTGTGGCCCTGTACTTTGGTAGAGTGTGGACAACTGCTGTAATCTCCTGTTTTACCTTTTACTTTGCACCACATAGGTGGTAGTGATACACAGAGACATAGCAAATATCTGGGGGAAGGCACTTGGTGCTCACTGTGCTCTGTGTGGTCCCTGAGAATGTTTGGTGTGCTGGTCACCACTGGGTTGCTATGGAAGTGGCATCGTTGCATTTTGTCTGAGATTCCTGTGGTAGCAGCTGGCTTCACAATAACTCTGGCAACAACAATTTCCTTGTCTCACATCACCACCTGCGTAGCTGCAGGATTGCGTGCCAATTGTTCCTAAACTGCATGTAAAGAAAGGTCATGGGGAAGGTAAGCTGCTGCTGATCTTTTTGTCATCTCTCATACAAAAATATGTTTGGGCCAGAATATGTCACCAGTGGGTAAGCGGTGTTCAAATTAATTTTTAGTAAATCATGAGTGGAGAAAAACAGTGCACTTCCTTTTTATTTAAAGTTCAATTTAATGACTGCTTTCAAAGGTTCATACTCCTTTTGTTAGGACAGCAAAATGCTGTGTTTTTTATGTGGCCTCATTGACAGGACTGGGCTGGACCCACAGCCCTTTCCAAAATGCGAAAACCTTTGTGTGAAGGAAACCTGCATCTGAGTCCCTGTATTTCTTAGCTGGGGAACAATAATCTGACTTGCAGTAAAAGTGCCATTACTTGCCTTGAATGCAAAGTAATGTCTGCCTCAGATTTTAGCATCAGTAAAAAAATATTTGTAACCATAGCCTCCACGCTTGCCTCAATGGGAGGTGCCAGGGGATGCCCAGTGTTGGCTGTGCTGGTAGCAAGAGCAGTGGGGCTGGAAGCAAGCAGAATGTGTGGGACTCAGAGCAGCAGATGAAGGCGGTATCTCTTGGTTGATAAAACTAAGGGGCCTGGAAAAGTTGTAGTCTTCTCACAGCTTCTTTGCTCTTCATCCTGGTAGTTGTGGGAGGGCTTGAGCTGCTTGCCTCATGCAGAGCTCAGTGGAGCTGGAGTAAGGTGAATAGGTTGGAGATGGCAAGGATGGAGCCTGTGAGGAAGGCGAATGCTGTTCCAAAAGTTCATGTTGCTTTTTAGTTGATGCTACTATGTTCAGATAAGTTCAGTATGGGCTGTCAGACCAAGGGCTCAATTTGTGAGGCAGACTAAAGGAAAATACTTGTAGCTGTGAAAAGAGTGTGTGCTCAGGCCTGTTATAGTTTTCTAAATAACCTCCTTATTTACTTAAGAGATAACAGATATTTAAAATTTTGTAGCATTTCTTCAAAGCAAGGAATGAAGGATCAGATATTTAAACGAACTTGAGCATTACTCCCGTCAGGGCTGGAAAAACTTCCCTAGACCACCATTCACATTATGCGTGAGTTTCTATTGCACAGATTTTGATGTATCAGCCTCCTCACCTAACCATCCCAAACCTCATTGTGTCTTCTTTTGTCGTGTCCCTTTCTGGTGCCACACATACCTGAAGATTTCCTCATTCTGATCTTGCAGCTGAGGTCTAGCCTACTACAGGTAGTATACAATTATTGACCTGAACTAATACTCTCAGGAATTATTTTTAACATTTTTATGGGGTTTTTTTGTTTTTTGTTTTTTGTTTCTTTCAGAAATGTGCACAATAAATATTAATAATTCCAAAATCTGAGGTACTTGATTCCCACTTCAAATGATCCAATTGCATGCCAGAATTTTACTTCTGGTAGTCTGCTTTCATTCTTTTCATCCCCTCTCTCACTGGTGATAGTATAATCATCCTCAGGAGCATAGATATTCTGCAAGTTGCTATGCTGGAAGTTAATTCTTTAAATAGTCACAGGGTTGGGTTTTTTTCCCCTTTCTCACCTGCACTTAATCCTATCTTCAGTACAGAATGAAAAGAAGAAGTGAGAGGAACAGCAGTGATGGTTCGCTATATTGTAATTCCACAGCATTTTGATTAGCCTTAGGCTCAGATTGCTTGGGTTTGTAATCCACTCATCAAGATGGATACAAACTCAGATAAATGAAACCCTAACTGTGTTTTTTGAAGGGATTTTGCTCTCTCATTTTGTACTGGAAACCAAATTCACCCTATTAAGCAGCAGTGATTGCAGAGGGGAGAAGCTGTTCCCTTTTGAAACTGTGTGCATATTTTTAGATTAATGTTTATTCTCCCACTGCTCTGTGTCTGGTAGTATTGGAAGGAATTGTTGCCCAGTATACTTATTTAAGCAATAAAGGTTATTCTTTTTTGCTTCTCAGTGAATATTATTTGCTTCTGAGAGCTGCAAAGCTGGCTTGGGTGATCCCTTATTGTTCCTCCTGTGTTACGTCTCCCTGACAGACCTGTGAATACCTGTGAATGTTTCCTAAGATTATGCCTCTTCTGGGAATAGGTATTTTGCTGGAAATACAATAGTGAGTCACAAACATTTCAGTCAATAATCCTCTGTTCCCTGCTTTACCATGTACAGTGCATTCTGTTTCTTTGTTTCAATAATCCTTTTTTCTGTTGGCTTCTTGATGCTCATAGAATCACAGAATATTTTAGGGACCTGTGGAGGGCATATGACTCAACCCCACACTAAAACCAAGGCCAGCTTTGAAGCTAGAACCTACTTTAAAGTTAAATCAGGTTGTCTGGGACACCAATCGTGCCAAACACTGCTGAGGATTAGGCACTGAACAGGCAGAAGTGTGGTTGTACAGATTTTCTCCACACAGCCTGGCCATGTGAACTCCAGCACACAGACCTCAGACGGGCACCCTGAAGGAGAGCTCCTCAGTTGCCAGAGACACTTTGGCACACTCTCTCTGCAAAGGCTCAAGGGCTGAGGGTTTCCTGCACCTGGTCTCACATGTGCTGTGCATCTGATAGTGAGTGGTACCAGGCTTTGCAGTAGTGATTTCATGGAGTAAAGACTCCACAGCTGAAATATAAGGTCTGACTTGGAGGAGGAAACTTTATTTTGAATGCAAGTATGAATGTTTTCATCCACATATGCATTAATCTGAGTCCTGCCAAGCTCTTTTAGCTAGTTTCTCTAGTTAATTATATGTTACAGAGTGCCTGGATATTTTTATATTTCTTGGAAAAGTGTTTTAATTTTAAATATATTGCATGTCATTTAGCTGTGTGCCTTGTGTTAAGGAAAGAAGTAAATATGAGTTTCACATTAATGCCCTCTATGAACCGCAGAGTGTTTTTTCCTGGATGTCATGTAAATGTATCCCACGCTTCTGAGTACAGGAGTAAGAGGAAAGACAATCTTTTCAATTTGTCCTTTTTAAGACATAATAATCAGAACTAGCACCAGTGGCAAACATTGTTTCTGAAATGGGAAGTTCTGCCAATTCTTTTATTTCAGCAAGGTACAGTTTTGTTACAGGAGTCCTTTTTCCAGCCTTTTCAATTAATGCTGAATGACTGTGGGCTACTTCAAAGTGCCTGTGAATGCTAGCTGGAAAAGCTAGTGGTTCTCAGTATCCTTGAGTTTGTTGTCCAGGGGCCTGGGTTTTTGCTGGGAAGTTGTAAGGTTTCTACGAAGTAATGAACATATTTTGCTGACTACTATTCTGTTTTAGAATCAATGGACAAAAAGTGAAATACTCAAATTGTACTTGTATAACCACTTGTGGGTGTTCACTCTGTCTCAAATGGCACAAGTATAGTTGGATCCAGTATGGACGGCTATTTTTTGATAGAACTGTGAAACTCTTTGCCACATGAGGTTATGGATGGTATAACTGTGTTAGAAAGCAGTCAGACAAGTAGATGGAAGAAAAGTTGACTGGGGCAGTTGAATACAAAGATATAGATACAACCTCAAGGTTCTGTCTTGGGGTACTTGGGAAGTCTGTAAGCTGTAAATTGCAAGGAGTTAGGAAGATACACCACAGGAAGAATCACTCTATATCTGACTCTCTTCTACAGTCTCTCCCTGGGTATATGGTCCTGATAACTGCCAGAGAAGTGAGTTGATGGGTTTTTTTTTTGGCTTCATATGACTCTTTGGGCAACCCCTTGAAGTCCTTTTAAAATCTGTTTTGTGTGATTGTGAGTACTGGGTGTGTGTAGCTGCTGATTGTCCTCATGGTGAGTATTTGCTTCCTGGAGTTGAAATAGCTTTGAACTGCTTGATGAGTTGTACTGACATTCAAAAAACAAAACCAATATGCTAAATGTCATTGTTGCATTTTATTATTAGACATATTTGCAGAACCAGCTGTCATTGTAAAGCAAATTGAGATCTTGACTGCTTAAGTTAGAGCTAAAGGTTATCCTACATCAGGCTCCTTACTGTTGTACTGCAGTATGTGGGGTATGAGTATCATTCCTTGGAGATCTTAGCAAAAAGCTAGGTGAGACTTTATGAGGCTCTCTTCCTGTGTAAAACTGATCCACAAAAATGACTGTGCAGTATGGAAATACTGATAAGGGATTAATACTGATAAGGGATGTCATTTGTAAACAGGAGAAGAAAAGCTAAACTAAGTATTGTCATAAGTTCTCCTTTATGATCCTCATTTTAAAATAGCTTTTACAGTATTTCTTAGGAATTAAGGATCCAGATCTTGCAGTTAGGTCTCTCTGCTTTTACAGGACTGAAATCAGCAGGACTCCACAGCAACGTAGGGGTTTGTCCACTAGGATCCAGCTGCAAGCCTGGAAGCAGACTTTCTTTGTGTGTTGGTCCTCATTGCTCTGAACTGGAGCCAGAGTTTCGCTTCTGCTTAAGGGCAGGTCTGGGCTCTGAAAGGCCTTCTCTGATTCTGGACTGTATGCTGATCCAGTAGGCTTTAAACATGTACTGCGCATTAAACTAGTATCCCTAACTTACTGTCAGCACTTTCACTGTTCCTCTTGAAGCCTGGTCATACTCATACTAAAGCTTATTCTCAGACTGAAGTTAGTGACAAAGCCCTGTGAGCAAGACTTGGTTTTAAGAGGCAGCATTAGGGTTGCGCATGTCTGTGTGCTTTTTTATGGGCTGTAGGATTTGCATAGCCTTGTTTTGTTTAATCTTGTAGACTAGTTATGGGCTTACATTCTTTTTCAATGTCTGTCTGGTTTGTTTTCTCGGAGTGATGGGCAGGCCTTTCCTGCAGGACCAAACAACTCTGGTCTTCTAATTGATCTGGCTTTGGAGCTCCCATTGAATTCAATAGATGTTCTGAGCACGCAACAATTACAGGATCAGGACAATGTCTATTTAAGTTCAGTCAAGTCATATAAAAGTGTCTTTTTTCCCTCCCTTCCAGCAGAAAATTGATTTCATGCTTTTCAATCTCCCAGCATATTTATTAAACCATTATTTATTCATTTAGTTACTTTATTATTTAATTTTATACCGAAATGTGGCTTTGGTCTTTAGAAAGAAGAGTGTGAAACATTTTGATCTCCTTCCTCCCCCGCAAAGTACTTATGTTCTTGCCTCTTTTTTAAGGTACAACACTACTGTGCACCTTGGAACAACAGTGGCTAACAGCCTTGAACAATAGGAGTGAGAATAATGGCAGGGGTAGCAAAGACACGAAGAATTTTGAAAAGCCATATTCAGTGTTGGGAAGGTAATAAGAGGTCAAAACTAAGCTCAATAGAAAAGCCATTATGAAGGGAACGGGCAGAATTCTGGTTTTATGTTGATGTCAAGGCTTTGATTTGTTTTCTTTCCATTCTGACAGATTTTATTTAGTTAAATTCAGATTATTATTATTACTAGCTTTACCTCATGCAGTTTTACTAGGTGTGATTTTAACAGTGCACAACTGTAAATGGCTATGTTTTAGAGACTTCTTTCTCTTTCCCTTTTTTATTTGGAACCTTCAGTATAATGAATTCTCAACCAAGAATTATTATATAGTATTATTTACCCAGAATGAGGTTGTGCTAGCGAAATACAGACTGAGTAGCACCATACTTTGCTGTTAGCTCTGCTAACTGCTGTTGGACTGCTTACAAAGGAGGCTGGGTGCTATTGCATCTATTATTTCTTGTACTGTCCCAAAGTCCTTGCCATTAATTGAATTCCGCTGTATCTGCAGTTAGTGTTGAAATCTCCAGTGACTTCCATGCCAGCAGAACTAAATCGTCTGTGACTGCTTTTGATGGCATCATCTTAGAATTTACTTTCTTACCCCTAATTAATTAAAAAGACATTCTGCCCACATTAGTTATGGCAAAAGTATGTTTTGAAAATAAGACTGATAAAATATGTACATCTAAAAGAGATATATAATGGGTATTGATAATGGATTCTATCCTCATTTCCTATTGCTTTTGAGCTAAGAAAACAACTCTGTGTGATGGGGTGCTCATGTAAAACACTTAATAATTCGAAAGTTCATAATTCAAAAATTTACAGTAACAAAGACTTCCTCTTCCCTTTTCATTTCCCTGTATGTTAAAGCAGCAAAGTTGCTGCTGCTTAAAATCGGCATCCTTCAAATAAATCTTTCTTCCAGATATATCATTGGTGGTTCAGCAGCTGCTCAGTGAGTATGTTCAGATAGCCAGCAATTCAGTCTATTTCAAACTTAAATAATGTGTAGTGACTACATGTGGGGAGAGCCTGCATAGCTCACATTTATTTCCTCTCTATTGCATTTCATATATTTTCATAATTTTCATTTCTCCCAGCCATGTCTGATAATAAGATCCCACTGCAGATAGTGCTGGAAGTCTGGAAGGTCTGTAGAAATGTCCTCCCAGAGCTCTTAGAAGACAAATTAGACATCCATTTCTGCAGATAAATTGTCTGAACCCTGGACCAGTCCCTCTGAATGGTTTTATGCAGACACCTTTTTTTTCTTCTGCAATTTTTTAGAGCAGTTATCAGAGGGTGTTTCTGGTCTTGTTTTGTAATAGGGATGGTGATTTAAAAGCGCTCATGATTTCTCTCTGCTCCCGTGGAATTAAAATACTTAAAGCTGTCATTTACCTCAGAGGCAGATGAACTTTGCCACAGGCTGAATTCGTAGAAATCCTCAGCCTAGAACTGTAATGATGAGCCTTATATGCAATCCACCACTGTCACAGTAGAGGTTAGTCTCAAATATAAGCAGTCCAACAGCTGCCAGATTGCTGCTCAAAAGATGCAAGTCCCCAAATAAAAAACTTATTCCTTCACCATTTCCTTTTCCATTATGCACAGGGAGGAGTTTTCGGTTTTCTTTTATGTGTCTTCATTTGTTTTTGTCAAGTGCACTTAGCAGATGAAAGAGTACCCTTCCTCACCTTCACTGGATATCAGCGTTCAGAAAAGTGAACACAAAATGCGTTCACACTCTCCTTCAGGTCCAGAGGTTAGAATTTCAAACAATTGTAATAATTGAAAATCTTGCTTACATTTTGAATTAAGTTTACCATTTTCTTCTTGCCATTTTTTAATTCAAAATTGTTAGACTGAATTGTTTCTTAAAATTTGTTTTGTCAGTGGGAAAAGGAAATGTTTTCAATATTTAAATCTAATTGAAGGCTGGCTTACCCTTTTTCTTTCCTTTTTTAAGCTCTTCAAACATGTACTTTTCAGATTCCTTCTTAGCTGTTTGAATTTCCCCTATGCCCTTTCTGGTTGACTTTGTTAGCATGGTACATTCCTTTTATGGAATTCTGCATTTTTCATTTTTTCTTCTTCAGTGGATTCTTCAGATGGGATACTTGGCTGCCTACATCTGTCTCACTCTGGGTACCAGCGTACACTGTCATCTCCTTCGTGGAAAATTGGGCTTGTGTCCTTCTTTCCTTAGGAAGTCAACATGAAGAAACCAGCTACAAAGTTATCCCTTGCCTTAACCAGGGCTGCTGATGAAAGTGTGCTGGAATGTGCTTCTTTATATGTCAACGTCCTTGATAGTTCTGGGCATTTGAGTTTCTCACCTGAGTGGTGATGTATTGAGTTTTTGGGATTCTACACTTGTCACGTGCTTCAGGCTCTCAAAGTTTTTGTCTGCAGTGGTACTTTGTATGTACTTCTTACCTTTAAGGAAAGTGAAAGTATGCAAATTACCAGGTTAACCTACACTTGCTTTAAAATGTTAGATGAGCTTGACAGGAAGAACATGTCCTTCTAATTTAAGGAGCAATGAGTAATGTTCTTGATGACAAAACTGGAAACCAAGCTACCAGCAAAAAGGGTGAAACAATAAAATAAACTTCTGAATTGTATTCACAACCTCCTCTTTTGTTGCAATATGTCAGGGGAGATTCAGATTGGACATTACAAAAAAGATTCTTCACTGAGAGGGTTTTTGGCCACTGGAACAGACTTCCCAAGAAAGTGGTCACAGCACCAAGCCTGTCAGAGTTCAAGATGCATCTGGACAGTGCTCCTAGTCATCTGGTTTAGTTTTAGGTAAGCAGGGGAGGACAGGGGATTGGACTCAGTGATCTTCATGGGTCCTTTCCTACTTGAGATATTCTGTGATTCTATGAATAGTTCCCAAGCTAATGTGTGGACCTACTGTGTAACCCCTGTTTATATTGCTGGCCCTGGAAAATTCTCTTGTACTATATCTTTGCTCTGCCTTCACATCAGATGGAATTGCCTTTCCGCAGAGGTCTCTGCGTGGATCATACTACTGTTCAGTGCAGACAAAGTGCATGGGATCTCTGCTTTCCCTGTCTTGCAAGCAGCTTTGAGTTTATGGTCCCTCTGTGGTCTTTAACCAGCACACTGATCCCAGCTGGAAGAGTTTACTTCCTGTTCACAGCATGTTCCGGAAGAAGTATTCTTTGCACATACGTGTTAGATCTTCACAGGGATCATGTATTTCCCAATAAGATACAAATGATTGACTTGGTACTCGTAGTGTTTTGCCCCTCTTCCTTTCTTCAGTCCATGCTCCTTCCATGTCTTTTTTCCTTTCATTGCTACCATGTGTCACCTACATACTGTAGCCATTGCCGTCTATAGTGCATTTTTTCAAAGCAATTAAGCTGTTATGGAGAGTAGGATAAAAAACAATAAACAAATTCCAAACATGGGGCCACTTGCTTGGTCAGGTTTGAATGCAGTCCTGCTGATATCAACAAAGAGCAGGTCCCACAAATAACACAACAGTCGAGTTTACTTTGCCACAGGGAAACCCTCGCAAGCAAAACCAATCTATGTGAAATATCCTTGATGGCTGTTTCTGTGTTTTAGATTAAATTAATAGGCCAAGGTCAGGAACCTAATTCTGTGTTGCAAACATTTTTCGTGGCAACGTGAGTTATGAATCATTCTTTCTAATCCAGTCGTGAGCATTTTTCATTTTTCAATACAGCATGATTCACTACAGTGTACACAGAAGCCAAAACATAGATGAAATCGTAGAGCTGTCACTGAAAGCTAGAGTTACTTCTTTAGTTTACCGTTATGGTTCCTTCCACCCCCCGAGATTATTCTATTTTCAGTCTTTGTCTCTCCCTTACAGGCTTAATTTAAGTAAATTGTTATTCTGCTCTGCCTACTTCAGGCTTTACAGGGAAACTTGGCTTGGGTTTTTAATACATTGAAATGACTGATTCTTAATCTAATGGCAATTTGTTTAACTTTATGTCCAGTTTAGAGCTTTGAACTTCTTGTAAAACACTGTATAAAGTACTGGGTGTTCTTGTATTTCCTAATTCTGTCTGGCATTTACAACAATTCTTTCACTATCTATGAGGGTACGCTCCTAGCTCTGCCAAGATGGGCTTAGAGTCTGATCCACTCCATTGCTATGAATAGGAGTACGTCCATGGACTTCAGTGGGAGTTGATTCAGTCTCTTTATTGCTTCACCTTTACAAACTGAATTCCAGTCTATTCTCCATGGTAAAAATCTTGGCAGTATTGAAGTGAATGGGATATTTACTGTGGAATTCAAAGGATCCAGGATTTCAGCTGAATATTTAATATCTCACATTTAAAATAACCTGTTTTCAGCTCTTTGCTTTGACTTGAACATTCTGCTTTGAAACAGACACCGGACATTAAAGTAAAATGAAAATTCCATACTGAAGCTCGATTAAGGTCAGAGTTACTATTAGATACTTGGTGTTAACCACAGCTGTGTGGGAGAGAATTTACCAAAGTCTGTAATTCACCCATTCAAGGAAATCCTGTGACATGTGTGAGTCAAGGAGATGCCACCCAAGTGGTAACTCTGACTTTAAATCTTGTGTGTCAATACTTGCTTTTGGTTAACGAAAGTGCATATACTCATCGCAAAAAGAAAATAAACAGTGTCTTGGGAGGGTGGGGTGGAGGTAGGGGTAGTGGTAAAAGTAATTGTAGGTTTATTTATTTATATGTATTTTACATGGCAATATTTCATACATTTGTGAGCTAAGCAATGAACCATGAAAAGTCTGATGATGTCTTTGCTTGTAGAGGCATTGTGGGGGCCTTTGGAGATTTTCCATCTGTGAGCAGAATACTTCTCTTATTAATACCCACCATCAAGTGAAAAATCAAAGCAAGAGTCACAACCCTTTAGGACTTGATGCAGATATGATATGCTGCTTAAATCTCCCACTCTCAACCATAGGGTTGGAGCAGCTACAGTGTCTTTCACTGGCATTGGAGTAGCTGCAGTATCTTTCACTGGGATTAGAGTGGCTGCAGCATCTGTTGTAGGGGTTGGTGTAACTGCTGTGCTTGGGGGTTGAGTCGCTGAGTTATCTATTCCATCAGATCCAGAGACATCTTTTTCCTGCTCCTTACAGAGCAGGGCTCTGTAGGCATAGGCCAAGCACCAGCACGTTGCCATGATTTGTCCCTCTCTGGTATTGCCGGGACGACAGCATAACTCATTTAAGTGCTTTACTAGTTTTTCCAGATTTTGCACTTGTTCAGGGATGAAGTTCCAAAGCACTGGAGGGGCCCACTGGCCTAGGTGCTTGCCCTTACGAGCCCACACACCCTGCCACTCATGACTGTCCAGACTTGGGGAAAATCTCTTTGTGGTCCTCTTAGATCATTGTTAAACCTTAGACAAGACCTGAAACCTACCCTGCTTAACTTTCGAGGGTGTTCTCAAGGTGGTATGGCTGTGGGTAAAACACATGCAGTATTTGTGGCAACATGCTGATTCCCAGCAAAAGCAGCAGGCAGGTCTCAAGGGTATTCAAAGGCCATCCAAAACCTTTAGAATTCTCAAATGCTGCTGTAAATAGCCTGGTGGGGGAGCAGAAGGTGTGAAAGAATGTCTCCTTCATAGGTTGACCCCCCGAGGAAAAAAAATAGTGCAATTACTAAAAAAATCCATTATATACATCCCAAAGTAGAGATGTGATGACCATGCTGGGAACGCATGCCAGACCAGTTTCATAATCAATGATTGTATTGTATTACACATCATTACCATGAAGTACAGTGAAACAATAGCCTTAGCTCAGGCCACCCCCAGCTGATAAACACTAAAACAGCAAATGCTGGCTCTAGATAAGGTATGCAGAAACTGAGACCAAGCACAATAACTCTGAGAGCAAATAAATCAACATTATGACGAGTGACTATTAATCCAAAACAATGAATGCTTATCACAAATGCAATTAGACACACTCTGGTCAGATCTGCTGTTTTCTCAACAATTTGGGCCCCATGTTGGGTGCCAAAAAGAACTGTTGTGGTTTAAGCCCAGCTGGTAACTCGGAACCACTTGCTCACTCCCTCCCTTCCTCACCCCCCACCCCCGTGCTACTGGAGGGATGGAGAGAATAAGAGAAGAATTGAGTTGAGAGAAGAACAGTCCAGAAACTAAGGTGAAATACAAAACTCC
>JBCJKH010020147.1:0-16931 GCA_039877255.1 Loriculus beryllinus
TGGTTTAGTGTGAGGTGTTCTTGCTTATGGCAGGGGGGGTTGGAACTATATGATCTTAAGGTATTTTCCAACCCTAACAGTTCTATGATTCTATTCTATGATTCTATAATTCTATGATTTTAAAATATTTATTAAAATACTCAAGCTTTCTATGGATTGTTTTGTTCCACTACATTCCATCTTTCAATCCATTCACAGACAGTGAAATCAGATGCAAGGAAGATATGTGGCAGGCTTTCTAAATTACCTGTCAGAATGAGAGAAGGAGACATAAGAGAAAGAGCAAAGGACGTGACAGGACATGACTGTGTGTGTAGTATAGTCCTTCGAAGAAGATTGAGGCCAAACTACTTAGTAATTATCTGGATTAAATATAAATTAATGTCACAAAGGACTCTCACTTCTTATCTGCTTAAATCAAGGGACAAAGGTAACAATAGAAAAGAGGTTTTTGGGAGGAAGCTGACTAAAACCTGTTGTAAATCACAGAATCTACAGCATAAATGAATAGACTGTTAAATCAATAGAATGCTAAAAAAATTAAGAATGAAATTTTCTTCTGCTTAATTTTATGCATCTTTCAGAACAGTTTTTGGTTCATCCATTCACATGGGTGCATTCTTGTGCAATATGTTTTATGTAAACAACATGTATATTAAAATGTACATGAAGCATATTACTGTAGAAATGTTTCTGCAGAAACAGTGGAAATAAAATGGAACTGCAGTTAGTGGTAAGTACATCTTTGAATAGATTAATCTGAAGGGAATTTACAATGTTACTTCAGCATTATAGAAGGCGCTTCAAATTTCTACTTCATCTTGCCTAACCAAGCTCTCATCAAACCTGACCTCAAGTTGGGATGTCAGCTCCCAGAGTTTTCGGTGTAAATACTAAAACCTGATAGTTTTAAGGAAATTAAAGATTGCAAAGGCTGTTCCGTCATTCATGTGTTACAATTATTTGAAACCTTACAACTTAGTTAATTTCCTATTTGTATTAATAAATTATAAGTAATTTTTCTTTCCACTTACTGTGGAAAGAATTCTTTTTTTCCTACCAATTTTAACATACAGACTTTTTTTTTCTTCCACAAAGCCCCACACAGGTTGAGCCTAACCTTAGCATATAATACAAATGGAATTCATAGTAGTATTTTTGAAAGTGATATAAGCACCTGGATGACTTAGCAAAACAAAGCTCCAAGATTTCCACCCATAACAATGCACAGATGTCATGGAAATGCAGACTGTCAGGTGCCATTTAAGCAAGCAATTTCTTCCTTGCTCTTTAACTAATGTAAGACAGTTGCCAAGTAGGTCCTCATGTACTGTAAACAGAGCAAGTTGGTCCAACTTCTGCAAAGAACTGGAGCATGCATACTTGATATTTGACAGTATTTGCATCATCCATCATTATCATCAGTTCATTGCTTCCCCTCAAAATGAGAGACAGTACATCTCTAGTCTGCTTGCCAAGAAAAAATCACTATCCAATGTATTCAGAGTGATTTATGAGCTAAAAAGCAAACCAGAGACACTGAATAACCAAACACACATACATGCAGCAATATCACTTAATCTATTGCACTATCCACTTTTATGATACACTTGTGAATTATGTTCTTTTTGCATGTATAATTAGAAGGTAGAACAGATGGTGAAAGCTTAGCTTAAAGGCCTTAGATAAAGTTTGAAAATAACCATTGCTGCCAAGTGATCATTCACTGTAACAGGGTATATTTTTCATTAAGCTATGTTTTTACCATGGTCTAACACGCTAGATAGTAAGAAGACTGTAAAAACATTACTCTCCAGGGTCTTCCTCTACCAGAGTTTATTGCAATGGAATGTGCACATGGAGTGGAAGATTGGAAGTAGCTCTAAGGTATATTGTCATCTCCAATTTAAGTGTACTTAAAGAATCATCACACTGAATAATCAAGAGGATTATTCCTGAGAAGACAGTGCTGCTTTCAGAGAAAGGAAAATGATATCCTAATATGTAAGTATTAATGATTTAGGCATGTTCCATTCTCACATGTGGACATTTATGAGAATAGAGCAAAACAAAGGTACTAAAAATAAATACAAATGTTCACAGTTCATTAGGGACTGGAATAACTAAGAGCACATCTTACTATTACCCTGCCCATATTTACTTCTGTCATCACTGTGCAACACATCCTACATCTGGTGTGAAATATGAATCCCAAGATGTAAAATACATTCTTAAAGCAAAATATTCTGCCATTTCTTTATGTGGACCTCTTGTTTCTGCTTTATATGTTTTTATACATTTAATACATTTTTAGAAAATGTAAAAAATCAAATAATTTAATTTGTTTCCTCTTATCAGCTCTTCTTCTCTACTACATATTGCATTCATGTTCCCTGAAAACTTTTGGTTTAGTACTTGTTTATATCAGAAAGCTTTTGTAAACATGTTTGGTGGTAGTTTAATGTACAACAGCTCTTTCACACAGGTCTCATTTGAAAGCAAACCTTCGTATGAAGCAAACATGCTTCTGTATGTTTGTCTTTTTACATTTGATGTAATCAACTTTCAAAGCAGGTTAGAGAAAGATACATTATTTTTAGGGAATAAGCAGGTCCAACTATGAACCCACATAAAAATCCTATGTGGGATATTTCCTCACATACAGAATGCCTAGGGCAACTCCTGGCTGTTTGTAGCAGTACAGATGAGGCACAGTCTCTGCAAAACTTTCCCATTCCCATAGCAGTGCAGCATCAATGGACACACATCATATCTTGCTGGAACAGAAAAAGGGTAGTAAACAGTGGTTTAGTCATTGGCTTGCTCCCGGTCAGTGGAGTGGTATGTGACCTTGGCAAAGATGCAACCACACCCTTGGAGAGTTCAGCTATCATTGCAGATGCTGACTACCTGATCAATGGTACAAAGGGAAAGCTGACTGGGTGAGGGAGGCAGGGGTGTGTGTGTGTGTGTGAGTGTGTGTGTGTGTGTGTGTGTGTGTGTATGAAATGTGTTGATTCTCAGGAAGAATTATTAGCTACCAAGCCAAAAAATGTACAAAAATCTTTGCATGCTTACTTAAACCTCAGTGACACTTCTTCAAAAAAATGATACTTTTCCTTTCAGATGCTTTAGAAGGCATACAACTGCTGTCTTACAAAACCATGAAAACAAACACAATACACTTGGATGACTCCTCTTCTAAAATAAAGACCATTATATCTTTGCATTGATTACAGAACTGAAAAAGCAGCACATTTGGAACCATAACACTAGCCAGTTTGCTTTACTTATTATACAAAATTAGAAAGGCTATTTTAACCATTATTTAAATATTTACAGAGATGTGTCATATATTTGTACAGTTGGCAGTGATTTGCTTTTTGCTCTGTTTTGTTCTGTAGCAAAGAAATAAACAAAAACCAGTGTCTGTTTTGTCATTTTGTTAATTTTAGTATTATACTGACAACTCATGCATTTACATAGTCTTTTGTATATCTAAGAACAGCCTATAAAAAGAACAATAAATAACTAGTCCTCCTTTCTATTAATTTCACTCATACTGTACAGTGTAGTGGTTGCTTATTAACAGCCCAGAAGTTTCATAGCCTGTAATAAGCCAAGACCTTTCCAGCCTGTAACATTTCTATACTACTTATAAAACTTGCCTAGTGAACAGTGTAGCATAGACCTAGATACCATGTTTCTCACAGTCATATTTCTCATATCATGGGAATAGTGATGACAGATCATTAGGTGTTCTCAAAATACAACATTCTTTTAATAAAGATTTTAAATAATAACAATCATTAAGTAAAAGATAACTTACTGCCAGTTATTGTCTGGTTGGGCATGTTGTATATTGAAGGGACTCAGGCAGCTGTATTATCAAAATATCATGCAAAGAAAGCTGTACAGTAATGAATGAAAAATAATTCCCATTTCTAGAAATCTAGATACTTAATTTCACAAACCAAACAATTAAACCCCCTTTGAAATTGCTGAGTCAGGTTATCTCCAGCAATAGGAAAATTTGCTTCCGGAAGCCCAAACAACTGCAGGAAGAGATAAAAGTTCCATCTGAGGCAAGTATGCAGAGGCTGAACAAATGCTGCAGGAAATCAGAGTTATACAATAACTCTTCAAACATGATAGGAACCTTCCTGTTCCTTCTACCCTTGCTGCATACATCAATTTATTTATATCCCTTGTATTCCTAACTGAAGTAAGAATTAAAGATCAGTGTATCATTTACATGCCAAGAAATGAATGACAAATACTATTCTGGTATTATGTGAGAAACTTCAAATTTGTGGGACTTCAAACTGCTAGAATTTGTGATAGAATTGATAAGCATAACAACATTTTGAACCAAAATTCCTAACCAAAAGTTCTAGAACTGCAAAATGAAAAATTAATTTATTTGGAATATTTGGAATCAACTGTTCTTAGAGCTGTTACACAAATTTTTTTAAAACTGTTTTTTAAACCATTGTTTGAATTTTCATCCATTTTCTTCACTGCCCTTTCTCACCTGCAAAAGCGATGTTCTGTTTGTTCTGTAAGTCTGAATATAGAGGTCTCATGAATAAAAATGCTAAATAATACGTTAAAGATCACAGAATCCTTTAATCTGTCTAATACCATTTTCATGTTTTATTCAAAACCTTGCTGTGGATCAGAGATAGAAACAAAAGCTGATTACCACTCGTAATGGGAGATTCCCAGGAGTCTTACAGTCATGCTTTTCTAACCCTGATAGTCCACAAGCTTTTAGCCTTCAAAGCTAAGACCTTAAAACTATTTCAAATCTGAATAGTCACTGTTCCTGCAGTGAACACACATGATTTTCTGTAGGAGGAGGTAAGGGAGGAACATTATAGTGGAGTATTTTAAAGAATATTGTGTCAGCTATTTGAAATTTCTGAGATTTGGGGTATATCAGTAGTCATTCCAATATGTATGGATTCATGAGCCACAAATAGACAACACGGTTCAATGGCTGAAGTTGTCTTCCCTACTTGGTTATCTTTCTTGTCTGGGTGTCAAAAGTATTTTTGAGGGAAAATTGGAATATTTGTCTCACAGAAAACTTCAGTGTTTTCACAGTGAAGTTTCAGTCTTGTAAACAAGAATATGTTCATATATTCAGAAGATTTATATATTCATATTGCAGTCATATTTCATTGTTTCCTTGAAAATAATATCTGAAAAAAAAATAAGTGGCAATGACCTGAAAATGTTTGTAATTGATAGATGAGTAGAAAGGAAAAGAACATAAGAAGAAAGAAGAGCAGACATGTAAGTTACAGCAGGGCTAAAACTGTGGACATCAACTGAAAATAATAGTTTACCATACTACAGGATCTCTCTTAATTAGAAATGCAATCCACTTACCTATTAAAGCCAGAAATCACTCTATTTACCATGCCAAGGAGAATGCCAAATCATAGAATCATAGATACCAGGTTGGAAGGGACCTTAATAATTATCTTGTCCAAACTCTTTTTGTAAAAACACAGTCTAGAAAAGATGGCCCAGCGCTCTGTTCAGCTGAATCTTCGAAGTGTCCAATGTTGGGGAATCCACCACTTCCCTGGGGAGATTATTACAATGGCTGATTTGCTTCACATTTCTATTTGTATTTAGCTTTATAGCAAATTGCTCTTTTCAGGCCTTATTTACTAACGTATTATTTTTAAAACTTTTATTCCTCCAGCTCTTCTAAGTCCATTTTCCACTGTTATCAGGCATATAAGATGGCCCTTCATCTTGGCCTTTCAGCTGCAGCACCTCCGCACTCTCCCAGGAGAGAGCAGCTTCTTGTGAATTCTATAACTGCTTTGTTCCCCACATCCTCTTTGCTTCTTGGATTTCACTCCCTTGTCTATTTTCTCAGCCCTTCCTCCTTCATTTTAAAGACTGTCAAACAAGATTTCTGACATATTCTACAGATTCATAATGATCGAGTTGTATTTTACATCTCCACAGCAGTCACCAGCAGCTACTGTTTAACACACACTTCCAAGTTTCTTGCCAAGGGTAACCTGTGAAATAGACTCCCAGATTCACAGAATGCAACTTACATTAAGTGGTGGAAAAAACACTGATCACACATCTGTTGTTCTAGTTTTGTTTCCTCGAGCTGAAATACTCTACAAATAATTTATAAACTTAATTGCTGATAAGTATTTTTATACTTTCTAAATTTTAGTCAAATGTTTTAACTGCCATTTTACTTTGACTTTCTGTTAGGACAGTCACTCAACTAAGAAATCTCCTACACTGTGTGACCTTTTAGTTGCTTGTCTTTTGCGTCTAAAGGCTATATCTCCTTTAAATCTGCTATGATTTATTTCAGAATTATGTAACTGAGCAAATATGAAAAATTGAAAATAATTCCAATTCTTTACATACTTCTTTGTTTTTTCTTCATCACTGCACTGTACAACTCTAATAAGGAGATTTAAAGTACAGGGACTTTTTTTTTTACAGTGCTTATATTAATCTTGTGTAACTGACTGATGATCAGTTTCTGACCTTGGGTAGTTGAGGGATTTTTCATTTCCTACAGAGCATAAGCTCAGCTCTGATGTCCCTCAGAGCATTTCATTCCTGGTTTAGCACTGTTCCTAATCTATATGCTGGCACTTAGAGGCCAAATTCTTTGGCAATGTTTGTGTGCCCCTGCATGGATGCTGATATTCAACTGTATCTTTCTTTAACACCTTCTGTCCCTCAGGCATTTTTATTTTTCTTACATAATTTGTCTGATCTCTGCTACTGGATGTGTTCTAACATTTTCCTCCTAAATTCAACAACAACAATGAAAAAAAAAGGGCAGGTTATTCTTACTAGCAAAGTTTGTTTAGCTGTTATTTTCCTCTCCAGTATGTAACCATTCCTATATCTAATATTCAGCCCAAATAGAAAAAGAGTGCTGCTGCTGAATGATATTTAAGTCTTATGCCCATTCTATAAGTTATCTTAATTTCAACTAACACGGATAAATGGCTCTTTTATTATGTAGATATTGATATCTTCAACTGTGCCTTATTTCTCACAGCAAGATACATGTGAATTTGTCCATATTTCCAAATCAATTTTTTTACAAATTAGCGCCTATAAAAAATACCATGGCCTGTGTCTTCTCTGGAATGTTCTAAACTATTATGTTTAACAGTAGAGTTTATCTCTACTGTTTGCACAGAGAAGACATGAAAAATATATCTGCACTGCAGTTTTTTTAAAACAGAGTATATAATAACCCAGAAGTCTCAGAAAAGATTGACAGAACCTAAACATGAAGCTATGCCTACTAAGAGAAGCTGTGTGGCTCACTTCCATTATAGCTAATGGGTTAAAAATAGGTACTCTTGCTAGAACACTGCTAGAACTATATATATCATTGTTTCATTTTAGTGCTTTGCATATCAATCCATAAAATATACTTCTTACAATGTAGCAATATTTGGAACCAATTTAACATATTGTTTTTAAGACATGCTACATCTACCCTGGTTTAGCGTTTATTTTTGCAAAGATTTTTCATCACGTGTTTGGTCACTGACATCTGTTGCTATTGACTAAATGTGCTAACTAATACAAAGATTTGTGAGACTCACTTCAGTTGAAATCCATAAGGACAAAAGCACTCTCAGGTAACGGGTACATGAAGAGTAGATACCACAGGTATTAGCAGTTTAAACATATTTGTCTGCAGCATTCTTCCATTGGTATCAATGGCCTGAAAATGAATGTGAACATGCTGGAAAAATGAAGAAAAGAAACAGTGACATGCAAGAACAATACTGGAGTAAAAATCTTAAGAGTTGTTCAAAAGTAATATGGAGACTGATTATGCAAGCACCATAATAGTTCTTGCAGAGAATTACAGAAAGCCATATCTCTTTCTCGAGCAAGGGTTCCCAGTCTTTTGTAACACCAGAATTGTGCATACCACAGAACAGCTTTTATTCCCTGACAAATAAATATCAGCAGTTTAAGATGTTCTGCCTAAAGCAGAATCTGCAAACCATCACTAACACAAACATTAGTTTGACTTGCTTAGCAACAAATTATGATAAATTCCTTCTCACAATGTGGAAAAAAAAAAAAAAAAGGTTTAAGTTTTCTGCCTTTTTAGTTTAATCTTCAAACATGCATTTCTGTGTACTTAACAGTTTTTTAAACATGTTAAAATCTCTTTGTGCTTTCCATAAGCTGACAAGCAATGGATGGAGAATTGTCAAAGTAATTTCAAAGTACTCTTGGTGCTTCCCTTTTCTGTCACAGGATACGGATGCAAAATAGTGGTGTAGTGGTGTTCCAAGATTCACCCCTGCCTCATCTGTCCTGCCCAGGTGGGGGGAAAAAAAATTAAATTATTTGTCTAAGTGCTTGAAATCAATAGAACAAGTAAATCTGAAAAAAGGATACTCACAATCGAGGAAATAAAAAAACCCCTTAGCTTTCAGAAGGGTTAGATTTTAGATTTTATAAGATTAGATTAGACATGGCATGATAATATCCTTCATCATCTCAAAAATACTGCAGTTGAGTTCTTCCTCTTTTCAACATAAGAAAGTCATTGGATGCTTCTAACACAATAGATTGTCAACTTCCAACTTATTTATTCCATACAGTATCTGAACATATTGCATACCACATAAGTTCCACAGTTTACATTTAACAACAGATGTTTTTCTTTCTTGAGCAGATGGTATATTGAGTGTACCATGACATAACTCACATTTGCATTATCAGTCATGAATGCTAATACATTCCATAAATGAAGATTTGTGTTTTAATAAAATATTTTTAATAGCCATAGCATTTTTGTAACAATCCATTAGTTTGATAATACAATCAGGGAAACAAGCCTTTTTCTTTCTGTTGCAGAGAAAGGTAAGATTTATCAAAATACAAGAATTAAAAACAAGGGGTAAACATTCTGCTCTTACCTTTGTTTGAACTGCACATACTTACTCTGTGGTTGCTAAATATTCAACTTCAAAGATGCAATTATTTTTGTAAGAATTCCCAATTTTCTGAGCTATGAGCTAATTCTGAATGATACATTCTTAGAAATAAAACTTTTCAAACTTACTTCATGAAGATTTCACAGGAGCAAATAAAGTGAAATAATTGCAAATTGAACGATATGTTACCAGATAAAATTAGTATCTTCACTATTCTTGGGTATGATGATGGTCCTGATAAATAAATAAACAAATTTGAATTGTTCTGGCTTTTGTTCTCAACTTGCATTATTTTTTCCACTGCATTCCATTTTTTCCATTTCCGATTTGTAACTCATAATAGCTCATCATTACTCATTTTTATTACCCTTGCTCATTCATCTGTGGCTAATTTGTCCTACCTTATACACCAAAGTTTGGTTTTGCAGTATTTAGCCTGTATCCATGTTATTGGGCAAGAGATATGATTGCTGCTAGGGGGATTTACTACATGTCATTGAGGTTCTTTTTTTTATTTCTTAGTAACTGCAATAATTGTAATATTGAGTTTATCACTGACAGCTCTGATAAGTCTTAATGCCTGTCCATCTCTCCCTTACACTAGGAGAATATTTATTCTCTGTTCAGCCTTTCTTCTTAAGAACTTGTGATTCTTATGTGCTAGTAATCTTGCACGATCATTAAACTTCAGTTCAAAAGTTTCTTGGAGGCATTATTTTTGTGTGTTTATGTGTGGTTTGTAAGCTTTAATGTATTGGCATTTATCATCTAGTGCAGATTGTCTTAGCAGCCATCTGTCGATAAAATTCAAAGTGGAATGGCCCATTCATCTACTCTTTCTCACTGTGGTACTTCTGAAAATGTTTTCCTGCATACATGCACGTACAAGAGTGGCTTGAAAGCACAATTTTTAAAACATATATTTGTTAGGCCCCATTTATTTGCATATAACCGAAGTTCATTTACAGATTTTCAGTTTCCCACTTTCTGAGCCAAAGAGAACCTCTGGGTCCTTCAAGTAAGCAGGTAAATAAAGGGTTTGTCAGCCCCTTCCAAAAGGGAGCAGGAGAGCACTTGTTCTATGTTATTCTATGTGTTCTGTGGTTGACAGTGGAGTTTTTCAGATACATGTAATCTTCATCTAATGAAGTCTGATCCAACTGGAGCAAGGGGCAAGACAGAATGGGAGAGAAACATCCATATTTCTTTTTGTAATTCCAACATTTTGTCCAAACAGATACTGACATTCGTGGTATTCAGCTTCTTTTTTAGTGTTGGTATCATGAATAATTAAAATTATATCACCCATCATTTGTCAAGAGTCCTGCAACATCTACAGCCCTGAAACTAGCCTTGAAGGATTTCCAGAACAGCCACTTCCCACTCACATAATGCCAACACAAAAAATAATTTCTAGCAGACTTTAACACACTTAAAAGCATACTGTAAAAGACAAAAAGACCAAATTATATCCCTGATACCTTAGTTTAGTTTAAAAAAGAATACCAACTCATATATCATAATTTAAACCAGAACTCAAGGATTTCAGGATCACCAGAGGCAGTATATCCTTGCTGTCCTGCTCAGTGTTGTCTCTATGAACTTTTGCATTTCAGAGGAGCGCAAAAGCAAAGTTTCCTAGCCACTGCATATTGAACCGTTGGATTCAGAGTACAGTTATGGAAGCCACGTGACCATATGGTCTTTCAACCCATCCTTAGGCTTCCAAAAATTGAAAACGTTAAGACTTGTATCATCAGCAACAGTTTCAAACTGTAGAAACACTCCTACATTGTCACACAATTACATAACCTTGTCAAGTTCCATTTTTGAAGCTATATAAAATCATCAGTTCTCTCTACCCAGCTGTGAATACAATTCCAAATCATTTCTCTTTTAGTGATTAGAAATATACAGAGATTGTAATTTTATTTTCTAAGTGCTGAGATAAAGTTTGTATTATGTGCTTCTTTTCCCCCAAGGCTGCAACCACCAATTTCTGGAATATAATCTACACATTCCCTGGCAGAGAAATCACCTAGTGTTTAAAAATTGAGACTTTTCTTTCAATTTTCTATTACATTTTAATACATAGCTCCTTGAAGAGAAAAAGACACTAACAGAAAATTTATGACAGTTTTGATATAGTGTGCATATATATAGCAACAAATACATGAAATAATGCTATTCCTTCTAGAAAGGCTAATTCTATTTAATAGAAATGCTTCTGAGTTGCTTTTATATAAGTGTTTTCCCTTTGTAACTTCAAAAATGATGGCAAAAAAATTGGAAATTTCACCATTTCCAAAAATCCCTTTGAATTAACATGTTGACTTTAGAGAGAAAGTAACAAAAAAAGGCATTGTACCATTTAGCAGTAGTTTTGCTGAAGTCACAAAGGAACTAGAATCAAATACCTGCAGCAACAATAATAATAATAATAAAAAGTAGCTTATTTTCCAAATAAGTGTGTTTACTCATCAAAACACAGCAAACGGGGAGCCTTCATACTTCCCCAACACATGATCTCTTTCCCCTAGTCAGTCACCAGCTGCATGATTGACCCTTATCAATTGATGTAACATTAACCAAGGCACTTGGCATTCTGGGATATGTAGTTCAGTAGCACCCACAATGCAACTCATATAGATTGTCTGTATTACCTGTAGTATTTGAGAATACTATTTGTTTGGAAGCATCAGGTGAAAAAGAGTGTTACATTTTATGGGTTGCCTATAACACACGTTTATTGAAGAAGTCATTACATGTAATTGAAAATTAAGTATTCTGAAGGGATTTGAACAGCATTCATGCAGGGAATCCTTTCCTGGTTTTGATTTGACATTGTCTGAGGGGATACCAGAAAAGAGAACATTTATTTTTAGTAGAGCACCTTAGGCCAAAGTGGCACAAACTACATTTTCACTGTATTTCACACCTTCAAACAAGGAAATAACTATGCAAACCGAAAGAAGCAAAAACTAGCGGGAAGATGAGGGACAAATAGAAGCTGATTAATTGTTTGTGAGGTTTGTGGGTTTAATCATAGAATCATAGAATCGTTAGGGCTGGAAAGGACCTTAAGATCATCTAGTTCCAACCCGCCTGCTATAAGCAGGGACACCCCACACTAAACGATGCCTCCCAAGGTTCTGGCCTTGAACACTGCCAGAGATGGAGCACTCACAACTTCCTTGGGCAACCTATTCCAGTGCCTCACCACCCTAACAGTAATGTTGGATGCTTTATTTTGGCCACCGCAGAATTATATTCTAGCTACAAATCACTCTAATGTCACATACAGAAAAGAGAAGCTGAAATGGCAGAGTGAAATGGAAATGTGGAACAAATGGAAATGTGGAGATAGATTCGGGAATCTAATTATCAAGAGCAGGCACTCCTAGAGCAACCCACTTCATAGACACCTTAGCAAGATGTGGGGCCACACATTCACAATAGACTTATGGCAGAGATATAAGACACCTGAAAACACTCTATTTTCCCATTCAAAGGTCCAGATTTTTAATTTAAAGTAAATAGAACAAATCCAGAGCTAGAATTTGACAGACCGAATGTAAAATACAACAAATCAGACAAAAGAAGCTGTAAACAGGCATGAGACAATTCATCGTAAGGGGGAACCTAAAGGGGAAATACTAACCCAACTATGAACTAATCTTTTTTCCTAAAGAGCATCACCAGGTAAAAGAAGTTTAGATCATTCCAACTAAAATAAAAAGCACTTAGTGTATCCACACAGCAGCAGCAGATTGCTTGGTACTCTTTGTAAAATGAATTTTTTTGGTTGGTTGGTTGTTTTTTTTTTTGGGGTGGGAGTTGTATTTTCTTTTTTTTTTGGGGGGGGGGCATGTTTGTTTGTTTGGTTTTGTTTTTTTCTTTAAAAGAGGCTTGATGTGTATGCAGGGAGAGATCAGCCAATTAGACAAATTTACAAGTGGAAATCTTTGAAGCCCTGTCTCACCTATAGCTATACACATGACATTTTCATAGGTATGGCCTCTATTGGGGTCAAAAACGCAAAGCCAAAAGCATTGTCTCCTAGATAGATTTACCGCCACGCCAGCAGAAGCTTAACCTCTATGAAAGGTTTTCAGAGATCCCCTTGTTCATCTGCTTATATGACTGCCATTAATCTTTTACACTCAGGACTTGATTATTTCAACTTCAATTGCTGAAGGAAACTGTATCAAAGAAACAGCTGTTCAAAAAGTGAAAGAATACACTCCACACCAAGGAATAACATAGTCTCACCAGAGAAATCCAAGCAATTCTAACTCTAAACTATAGAAAACACATTTCATTTGGGGATTATAGACTATGCAAATCTTTGGGTTTAGGGTTCTTTTTTTAAAGTTCTGGAGTTACTTATGTAAAGTAGCAGCAGTTCTCAGGTTTCCAGTAATTTCCAGAAAGTCTGTGTGGCTTCACATTTATATTGACAGCTATCTGAGTATTTATGTTGCCTGGATTTACAATTTTGTAGAGTTGTATCGATACAGTAAGCTCTTCCTTTGGTATGACACCAAGATTCACTGATATTAACTACATTGTTACCCACCAATCTAAATATCTCATTGCTTTTGCTTTAAGACATTTACAACAAAGCATTTGTATAATTGTGTATTTGGGTTTGTTTGGGTTTTTTAAGGACTACATTATGTTGCCTATACAACGCATGTTATACCATTATCAGAGTATTTGACAAATCACAACTTACCATAAACCATGAAAGAAATACAGTGTTTTTCTGTTTAACTTTTACTTGGTTTTTTTTTTTTTTTGCCAGTCACTAGGAAGTTTTTAGAGAGTTAGTATGTAGATGCTTACAAAACAAATGATCCCTCTCCACTTAGTTCTTGCTAAATTGCCTTGATGTAGAAGGCAAGGGAGGAGATACAGACATTTTAAGAATCAGCCTCCAGGGACTTTACAACTGAATTAGTTTGATATGATTTGATTCTAATGAACAAGCTACCAATAACTTATCACTTTATTTTCCTCTAGGTGCTTTAAAAATAATTTTAATCATTCTAGCAATTTAGTAGATATTAAGTGTACATATCCGAAATTCTTTTTTCCCTTCCTCCTGTTACAGACATTGGCCTGTTCTTTTTAGAAGTGTTTGCCCTTTTCCAGGCCCCAGGCCTCACCTGTCCTTCATGAGTTCAGAAGCATCATCTGCCATTGACTGTAACAGTTCCACCACACTGCAGGCAGACTCAGCATGCTCAGCTGCTATAGGTTTTATTTCCTTTAACCTATTCCATACCAGTTCTCTTATATGACGTCTATCTTTTCTAATTATAGCCGCAGTTGACTAGCACCATCAAGAACTGAAATCATTACTGGACTAAAACTGTTCAGAACTGTAAGACTATATTTAACTGATGCAAGAAGCATCATGGTTCACAGTTTATTTACTAAAAATTGAGTTCATGTTTTTTCTGACTCTGCCACTGTATGTGAATGCTATCAGGGATGATCCTGCATACAGTAACTATGATAATGACTGGGATACCAGCCTTTTCAAAGGAGGTGTTTATAACAGAAGCTATCTTCTTCATAGCCAAACCATCCTGGTCACCTAATCTGGCCTTCTGTTTAATCCAACCCTCATTTAACAGTTCCATAATTTTTGATAATACTTGATCCAGTGAGTAATTTCTAAAATGTATTCTAACAAAAGTTCAGAAAAATTGAGGGAAAGAAGTGACACACTGTTTTCTTCCAATCTTGAAGGAGCTGACAGAATTTGTGTTTAGTATCTTCTCCCCCACAGGTGGTATAATTATAAGGCAGGCAAGATGGGAGTTACTTCTTCATGTGGAAATCAGAATGTGTCATATTTCCTCTGTGGTTTGAAGTATGCAGAAAAAGCACAGCTGGAATGTATAATTTCTGATAAGTGTTGGCCAAGTAGAAAGAATATTTAGATGAGGTACCATAACTTTTGTTCTCTTCCACTAGGACTGAAAAATGTCAGTGCTCCTTAAGTGTCAGCATCCTGATACAAAACACAGAGAAGGTGCTTCATACATCAGCACAATAAAGCAGTAAGTAATGCTAGTGCTTTCTGGTTAGATCAATCTAGAAAATAGTGTATTTTCAGCTCAGTTAGCAAAAGTACACTTAAAAAGGATGGTTTTATCAGCACAGGCAAGAATAAAATTCTCTGCTGTTATCATATTTTTCTACATCCATGACTGAGGCTTTAGAATAGATTACAATGCAGTCCTCAGTTGAAAGGAACGAGTAAGCAAATTCAGCATACCTTTTTTTGTGCATGGACCTGTCACTAGCATTCTCTCCATCATGCCAAGATGTAAAATCAGACTTAACAGAAAAAAAAACCAAACAAACCCAGGCTTTTAATAAAAGTATTTGACCAGTTTGGTGTTCATAATCACCTTTATTCTATGAATGACAAAGAAACGTCAGTAAACAACTGCATGTCCCAAAGCACTAAATGCTTTGCAAGTATTGTTCACAGGAACGTTAAATTCCTATCACAAGCAAAAATCCCCCAAAAGCAAGCACTATCTTGTCAATCCCATGTAGAAACTCTGAAAAACTAAAGCAGAAATGATTAGAAAGAAATCTGAAGAACTTAAACTCTTCTTTCCTTCCTTTTCATCAGCATGTATAATGGCTTCTAACTAATATGTATATATTTTAAAATATTTTGTTGTCACAGAGATGCATATTATATATATATATCTAAACCAGACTCTGAGTATGTAGAAAGACCATTGCTGTCAACTGGTTAATGTACACTGGCAAATCATTTTAAGCATTCCTTTCCCATGGCTCAACATAATCCAAACCAAGATGTGCAAAGATTTCTTCCTCACTTCCAGCTTTCAGAAAGATCCTCTGTGAAAAAAAATTAAAAACAAAAAAAAAAAAAATAAAGGAAGTCAACAAGGGTTTTAGAAAAAAAATTTCAATTGATGCATTTTGTTGTTTAAAAGGAGTTAATTTTGACAGGTCTATCCATTGTATCCTCTACAGAATAAACTCTCTTCATCAGTGTGCTGACTTTCAAATGTGAAAGCAAGTTAAAATAATAATTCTAGTGCTGCTTGATGCTTTCAGTTCTAATGACTAGCTTACGACTTCGTTTTGATTTACTTTTTCAAGACTCTGTGCACAAATATTCACATTGGAACTCAACTAAAGCCTACATTCCACACACCCCACCCCCCCTCCATGACCATGAGGGTCAATAGCTTGACTTTCTTCATAAAATGATTAATGGCTTTTTTAATTAATATAGTAATGTTTTCTATAAATGCATTCAAGCCAAAAGCTGATTCAATGGTTACACTAATTATGTATGGGCAAGCATTAAAAACATTGATGCTTTCCAAATTTCTAGGTAGCTAAAAATAAAGGATCAACAATTACAATTTATTTTTTTTTAAACATGCACTCATAATGAATGTTTTACAGTAAAACCCAGTTTCATTTTCATACCTGCACTTCAGATAAGACAGGATAGTATTCCTACACAGAAACCACTCACAAGCCTACCTCGCCTAAGATGACTGCTAAAGTACATAGTCTTATGCATTTATTTCATCACTGAAGTACAATATTAATTGAAAAGGCTGCTCAGGTAGATTAAGATTAAAACAGTGAAACCTCACCATTAACAGGAATTTGGAAGAAAAAAAAATCAATTCTATTAAAAAAAGATGTTTAATATTTCAGCAATTCCTGAATCATTTGAAGTCAAGTCTCAGTCAGTGTTCAGTTCTAAACAATCTCAAACTCCAGTGTTACAAAAAATTCAGGATTAAAACTTCATAATCTTCTACATTTACTTTCTACTAGAAAAGAGGGGATGCTGTCTAGAGAGCTACCCACTCATGAATTTTACTGAGTCAAGAAAATCTCTTACTACTGTAAAGTTTAGGAATATTTGTG
>JBCJKH010020147.1:23871-36956 GCA_039877255.1 Loriculus beryllinus
AAGGAAAGGAAAGGAAAGGAAAGGAAAGGAAAGGAAAGGAAAGGAAAGGAAAGGAAAGGAAAGGAAAGGAAAGGAAATGTTACATTAGAAAAACATGCATCTTTCTGACTCAAATTTATATGAAGAAATTCTGATAATTCATGAATTCAATTCTACTGCATGAATTTTGTCAACTAGGTGTTAAAAGTCCTTAGACACACATCTAACAATTTATATCTATATAATTCCAGTTACTTCCTATTTTTGACAACTAAATGTTCTTGTGAGTAACAATGCACATAAGAGGAGAAAAGTAATTTCTCAGTGCAAAATTAAAGAAAGTCCAATGCTACAGGCTTTTTCATTTGATTAAAGGGAAGTGTATGGATTTCTGGCGAACCTTAGCAAAAAAGGCTTATGAAATCATGCAAGTTCACTGATACTTTTCACCTGTTAAGTCTCCTCTGTCTCACTAGCTTGAATACCTCTATCAGCTTATAATCAAAAGAAAACTGAAAAACACTGGGGCCACAGAAAAGTCAACCTCTGGCAAGGAAACCATTTTTTTGAACAAAAAGTTGAGTTTGAAGTCCATCCACTGAATACACTGAATGCAGATGTCTAAGAATTCTTGGAGGTGACAATTATGAGGACCACTGTCAAAGTGACTTAGTCAGAAAAGCCTGAAGGAAGACAAGACAGACAGGGAGAACATATGTTCTGTTTCAGATATGCACTTACATCTTCACTTAGAAAGGTCACTTGGAAAAAAGGTAATCAAATTATACAGACAGATTGATGAAAAATTATCCAAATTCACTCCATGACACAACTAGTTGGACCTTCTATTTATTGGCAATTAAGTTACTGCAGGTCCCATAACAAACACTGTAAGTTGATTATATTCTTGATCCCCATCAAATTAAATTAGGTTTATCCTGGAATCATAAATATGGAAAGGCTAGTAACATTTTCTAAAAATAAGTAAAAATAAAAGAGGAGAGGACAACAGGGTGGATGTGAGTAAAAGACTTGCAAAAGACAAAAAAAAAGGATGGAGGAAGCTGTTAATGATGACCTCTTCATGTTGTTTCCTAGGCTAACATTTCTTCCAATATTGAATATGCTGATGAATTTCTGGCATTCAGCACTTTCATACGGATAATGAATGCAACAGGTAACAAGTAAAGGATGTAAAACTGAAGAAAATAGTGGAAAGAAATTTTCAATGGAATTTTAGTTCAGACACTTCTGAACTGTTTGGGTTTGTTGGGTTTTTTTTTTCAGGTAGATGTAAACCCAGATTGAGATCTCTAATAAAGAGAGTCAGAACAGTTTACTCAAACCAGAATTTACAGAACAACACAAATTGAATTCAACCACCAGCCAGCCAAAAAGCAAGAACGAAGGGGTACCCAAAGTAGAAAGTAATGGAAAGAGAAGGTGGAGGAAAAGCAATAGTCTAGAATAACTTCTTCAGGTCTTAATAAAGGTCTTAAAATACATTAACCTGTCTTTGTTTTATCTTAAAGGGTTTCTGAGAGATTGGGTTTCTGAAAGTGCAGGTAGTGCCTGCAAAGTGACTCAGCAAAAAACAGCAGCTCAATGAAGGTTGAGGAAGGATGCTGCAAAATTAAACTGTTGCACTCACTTTCTGTTCAAAACATGTTGAGTGCACTTTCCCTGTTATCAAAAGCAACCACTTTCTGGAGCAATTCTTGCAGGCAGGGCTTGTACATTAACTAGGTCAGCTAATAGCTTTGAAAGGTACAAGCCACAAGGTTTTAAGAAACCTATGAGGAAATACATGATAACTGTCCATAGCAGTACAAAGGAAGAGATTTCAAAGAAAAGCAGCATTTTGCTGAGGTCATGACCATGTGCTTGTGTCTATACTTGAATTTAGTAACCTAAAGACAAGCAACATTTCTTGACTAGTATGTCTTATCAAATACAAGGGATATAAGTGAAACCTATTTTCTCTCAAGCATATTTCTTTTAAATCTACCCTAAATATCTAGCTGCATGATATTTTCTACTCTTACCATGCATAATTTGTGCTATTGAGCATCACCCTAACCCAGACATCAGGCTTTGATATTATATTATATGCTATATATCAAAAAGGAATACACATGGCAGTATATAGAGATTTTTACTAAAATAACTAACAGGAGTCCTGTGCTGCTATCAATACTTAAAAATTACTGACTTCAGTAGCAGAATTTGGAGATATCAGTGTTTACCCACAAGGACTATTATTCTATTTTCTTTCAATAGGTGGATGTGCGCCTCCTGAATCTATGTATTTATAGCCATTGATAAAATGGTGCAGCCCCTGCCTCAGGATTTCTGTCATTCAGCTCTGTCCGATTCTACCATGCTGTTTAGCATTGCAGCCAGCTCCACTCCTTATTTATTGACCTGCAATGACCAAGATGAAAGCATACACTGAGAACACTGATCAGGGAACCAGCTATTTTCTCTTCCCTCTCTACGCTACTGTTAGCTTTACAAGAATGAATGTTGTATGGTTTTGGTGCAAAACATGCATCTGCTCAGAGCTTCAATGTAGCAAATAGCTTCACAAGTTTATACAGGTTACAAACCCAGAATCGTGTAAATCAACTGTAGAGAATGTGCTACACAAGATCCAGGAATTCCTGCAGTACACTGAGAAATATGAGATTGAGCGCCTTCTATCTACAATGAAAAGATGGAAATACAACATAACATCAATCCATAAAATGGTGGCTAATTCTCTAAAACATTAGCTGACTCTAGGATATACAAAGTGTTGAAAAGAATCACTGTAATCAGTAATTTTCACAGCGAGCTACTGTGAAAGTTACTGATTTTATGGTTATGATTTATACTAATTTTAGGGATAGCAAAAGGAGGGAATAGAGGAAGGAAAAAAAAAAAGTCCAAGTAAATCAATTTCAAGATAAAAATGGATACAAACTTGTCATCATACAAGAGATTTCAGATAATTGCATTCACCGTCTTAAGGAATATGAATATTGTCAGATAGTAACATCAAAAAATGAAATTTCTCCACATCCTGATATTCATACTGCCAGTCAGCCTGAGAGGGACAGCATCTTATCCCATCACCAGTCAGTCAGACAATATGTTCAGAATAAGACACTGCTCAAAGAAAAAACATGACAGAATCTAACCCTAAGGAACTGTGTAGTAATTACCCATTAGTATATTTTACTCTGAGTTTTATTTATGTTCACCATGGTCAACACACATTTTTTTAAATTTTGTGGACTGCAATAATACCTAAGAATTTATCTTCCAGTACTTTCTTAAACAATATGACAAGCAACTTCCAGGTGTTTTCCTTTTTCACTTTTCCCAATCTTTTCTTGGTAGGTTTGGGTTTTTTTGTTTTCAGTTGTTTTGGGTATTTTTTATAGATTTTGTTTTAAGACTGGTTGCCAGTGATTTTTGCTTTGCCTGCAACTAGATATTTTGCTAAATATCAACAGTACAAGCAATTTCATTATAATTATAGAACATAAATGATGAAGTACTGTAGTACTAGAACTGTAGGTCTAGTACTGTACTAGAACTGTGAAGAATTTCATATAGTTTAACAATGATATTCCACAGCACTGTGCAGACATTATGCATTTTTGCTTTGATGGTATCATAACAATTTTCAGTTGCAAATAAGCTGAAGTTTCTCTGACATTATAATAACTTCAAATGTAATTTTCATGTTTAACTGGTATTTTCTGTACTAATATTCACATCACCATGCCTGTTTTAAAATAAAATCTAATCTGTTGCTAATCCAGCTACAAACAGAATGATAAATACATCAGAGAGAAAAAAATGACTCTTTGAAATGACATTATAACAAACCATGATGAAAAAGCAGTATTACAGGCATCACCCATGGACTCAATACCCTCAGGCAAAGTCATGTGTAATGGTATTGATGCAAAATAGTGCAGTGGAATTTACTCTAATAATTCTAGGCAGGAATAATTTTTGAAGATAATAGAAGCCAGAACCATAAATTCTCACTTCATTTTACCACTGCACATGTCCTGTGCTTTTAATCAGAAATACCATACTTGAATGTTTCTTTTACAACTACTCTCTAACTCTAGCTATAGGTTTATTCGCATTAAATTTCTGAAAAATAAAATTTATATCCTCTGAGTAAAGCTGAATAATCAGGCTAATTTTAGGATATTCTAGGCACTTACTGACTATTTCATAACTTGGAGTAACAAAATATCCTCATGCTTTCTACATGCAGTCTACTTACTCCAACTAGCTTTGATGTCAGAGACAGAAAAAAAACAATGATGAATAGCCGACACTTTAAAAAATAAAATATTGAAAAACATTATCTTTTGACTTAACTGAACAAGTACTTTTTTATTCGTTAGAATTTAGATTGTAAACTATGTTGTGCAAAAAAGCAAAAGGAACTATTCTCTGTTTAAAATGACAGATATATGGCTACTTTGCTGCAAAACACTACACAACATTATGCATCTAATCTCCCATTAAAATTTTAATAATTAAACCATTCCACAATAGATAAAGAGTATAATACATTGTCATTCAGACTGCAAGAATATGTTTTCAGTTTTGGGCACAAAAAGTGAAGAGAATAATTTAATTAATCTTGAATCATGGGAATTCCCATCTGACAACCCAGGCAAAAAATTTAATATGTTAAATACTACTTTGTGGTAGGACACAGGTTGTCAGAGAACCACAGGAGGCAATACATTTTGGTTCTGTTTTTGCTTACAACAAAGTCCTTAAAAATGTCAACAGGGATTATTTCCTTTTCCACTTTAGATATATTTCTTGTTTGCTTTGTCTACATTAGTTACAGTAGCTTTAGCTTGTCAAATACTGTTAAATTGGCTTACTGTATTTTTCTTTATAAAGCATCGTATGAGTGAATGAAACAAGAAAAATGCAGAAACCTGGATTTTATGAAACACAATTGAGTGTAATTCATATAGGATCGTTATAAACAGACCACTTCAAAAGAACATTATTGAGATTGAAAAATCAAAGACCTGCAATTTAAGAAATCCCAGGATGTGGTTGATTGAATTTTAATCTTAATTCAGTTTTCCTGTGTATATACATAGATACTTCTTTTTTCTTCAAAGAAATACTGCTTCCTCTAGTGCCTGTAACATAGTTAGGCTTCTTTAGGCAGAAAATATGATGTGCCACAGGGCTAACAAGTAATTGCTGATAGCAATGGCAACGATCTTGAATTGCAGGCCACTGTGGGATCAGTTTTAGCAATCTATTTCTGCAATCTATATCTTTACAATTCATATCTGCTCTAGCTTCCTCTCTTTCCCACTTCCCCATACTAAGCTGTAGCCTTGATCTCTCTCCCCTCAGATTTCTAATGAAACTTCAGGCACTACTCATGCCACGTCCAGAGTAAAGTGACATAAGCATGGTTTTACCCAGTTATTTGGGGCAATTGAAAGTTTATCCATTTCTTGTTCCCAGGTAAGAGCATTAGCCTTACAAATTTAATTTATTTTTTAGACCATCAAACTTCCACTCATGTCTCTCTCTGGTCATTCCTTTTTTGTGCCCTTTTGCAGGTCAGTTTCTTTAGTCAATGCAGATTCTTTTCTACTATGCAGCCACAATTTTTCCATTCCCCATTGTTTTGTCTAGCCACTGTGCACTTCCTCATCAAATCTGTACATTCACCACAGACTTCCCGTTTTCACTCCTACTCCATACCCCATTTTCCTCTCTCATCTTTAGGTCTTTCCTTAAAGAGGTTCCCTTCTAACCAGCTTCTGCTCAATCAATTTCTTTCTTCTTGTAACAGAAAATCTGAGACTGTTACCTGCCCCACATTCAATAACCTACCCAAGCATATTAATTGAATAGTTTACTTAAAACACTTAAACATGGTTAGCTCTCTACTGCCTTAGAAATTAATATTCTGGATTTGCACCTCCTTACACATTTTGAGAGGTCTCTCTTTTCATTAGCAATACAGGTTTCACTAAACTGTTCAGAAAACACATCAAGCAAAGGAAGCAACAATTAGGTATGTTTATCTTTCTGTTAAGATGTACAGCTTGCTATTACAAAACCATTAAATTTAGCTAACTATATACATGAATTGCATGCAGACTTTGTAAAAGTGAACAATTATATGATACATGTGAAGCTTTTAAATTGCTAAGAGAACACTGAGGAGAAGCACATTTTGGAAGAAAATGCATAATCATTTTCTAATTTACCAAGAGGTAAGAAAAGCAGATTATTTTAATTTTTAATTTTTAAAAACAGACCAGCTGCAAAAAGAACTAAGCCCCAAATCACATATGCAATTTCCACATTCCTGAGAGAGAGAATTGGAATGTAAATGAAAGTATGTACATCTGTTTAAAATGACTCAGTGTTTGATTGTAGTAATGATTGTGAGAACAAATGATCACACTGGAAATCAATATTACAAATTTTGGATCTTTATGTTTACTTTAACTTTAATCCAGGCATTATTGTAGACATCTAAAGCAAACTCTGCAGCTGCAGCATGTTTAATTCATCAAGACGTTCTCAAGGCTGACTGTCTCACAGTTATAACTTCATAATTTTAGAGTAGCTTCTGCCAAAATAAGACTGTAACATCCAGCTTAAAAAAAAAAAAATCATGAAAAAATAACTGTGCAAATAAACTTCTGCAAGCAACTTTTTTCAATGAAATGTAAACATTCTCAGATGACACAAGAAAACTGATTTTAAGACTGTGCATTAAATACACAGTTAATCACATGTGAATATCAGACATCTTTATGTAATAAAATGAAGGTATAGAATCATAGCCACCTCTTCTTCCCAGTGATACATATTTTTTGAGAAATAACATACTACATTGTGACAGAAAAAAAGCAATGCTTGGAAAACAAAGCTGGCTGGGTTGTAACTGCAACTGAAAAGTAGTGGCATTTCAGTAACATAGACTTAGACTCAGACAGATTAAAATCTGAATATCATGAGGGAGGCTAGAAGTTCAAGTATGTCGCCAGGCATGACTAGATGGGTGACCTGCTGCAAACACTGTCTTAACATTCTTACAGACACCCTAGAACCAGCTCATCAGAGCATTACAGTCATATAATAGTTGTTCACCAGGGCTGCAGTCACACCTTTGTTTGGCTTTACAGATACGTGCAAGTCCTGCCTGAAAAGTCAGTTAAGGATTTTCCTGAATAAGAGTGCATTCTGCAGGCAAGTAATTCAGGACTGTGCAATACCTGGTGATGACTATTGCATGCCTGTGATCTTCTCAATATGGAAGAAATCCCAGGATAATTTTTCCATGTCTTGCTCATACTGGTTTCCAAAGAAAAAATAAATATTCTCTTAAAAAAAATAAAATTTGGGAGCATAGGGTTTTAGTATTTTCAGTGTAACCACACAGCACTTAATGGTTTGCAAAGCTGAGTCAAACTATGAAGTTTTCAGAGCATTTTGTGAATTTACTATTCAGAGCAGCTACATAAACCCCCCTCTTGTTATTCAACAGCTAAGTAACATTTAATATCGTTGAAATTCACACAGTGGTTTTTAAATGCAAAATTATATATCTTTAGCATTAAAAAATTAAGGCAGCTATTTCCCATCTTAAATTTTTATAGGACATAAACCTAATAACTGCTTTCTGCTCCAATGACTCTTCAAAATAACACTGAGCCTGTGATCCTGCTCTTACAAAAACCCAACAACCTACAGTGTTAGTGCAGGAACATTCATATGCTAATAATTTAATCAGTCTATTATATCCTAGAAACCCCAGCTAATCTTTTGCAAAAGAGCAATGTTAATTATTTATGTTATTTTTCAATTCTCAGATCCCTCAACCAGCTTAAGGATCTCCGTTGGGTAGTGGTGTGATAAAGGTGCAGAAAAGAAACACTTTCTACATGGCCATGATCCAGCCATGAAGCTGTTCCACAAGCGATTCCTACAAATCTCCTTCCAAAAAACAGGAATAGAGAAAAGTACTTGCAGCAGCTTAATGCATCTAGCCCATCCCACCTCTCATTCAGCTTAACTCCCACATGCCCACTCACATGCTTAAAAGATAACAATTTGAGGGAATCTACCATTCAGACTTTCTGGCACAGAGCAGTGGAAACCAGTTCTTTTTTTATGCAGAGTCATCTCCTCTGAAATGGGAAGTGATTACAGATGAATACAGCAGGCTTATGCCAGGCTCTTTGGCTTTGAGCAACCGCTGAACAGCAAATGGCATCAAGAATAATGAATATACCTTGAATGAAAAGAAAGTGCAATAGAGAATCCCACTACAGCTGAAACTGTGTGAAGTACCGCAAGGAAGTTTTAAATATCCTTCCTTACTGTGGTTACAAGGAACTGTTTCCAAAGAGTTACCAAAATGTAAAAACCAAAAAGAAGTTTTATTTTCTGACAATATGGGTTCTGAAGTATTTGGTAATAATGCTACTTTTAATTCAGATAAGGGAGTTTAGTTAGGAAGCAATAGTAAGAAAAGGTTGATAAATTCTGTATTAAAAAAATTCAGATTTATCCATGGTGTAAGCAGCAGGGCTAGGCTTTGCATAGCACAGTAGATCCTTCAGAAGCATCTTTTGTACTTAAGTTTGGGGCATTCTCACATCCAGCTCTACATAAAAAAATGATTCTATGATGCATGGGTTCTGTTGGCTGAGAAGGTAACTTCCCAGGGTTCTAGGGAATGATATTTCTACTTAGAATATGTATAGTCACACAAACATAATATCCCACTGCCTTGTGAACAGATCTATTCAGCAAAACAGTAACAAATTTTGTTTTGTTGGCATTTTCCTACTTAACTGAACCTGGATGTTTCATGAAATAATATCATTATTGAAATATTGCCCTGAAAAGAATAATCCAATAGATTTTAGTTTACCAGGCACTTTTAAAAATCTAACCCTATTTGAGCTCCTGCCAGCTTGCTCATCTTCTCAACAACTTGCTTGACAGGCTACCAGGAGCCTGAGTTCAAATAAGTCATTTTAATTACATCAGAGCCAAGGTCCCCAGAGCATGCTGGCTCCATGAGCCTGAAGAAGCCAGCCAAGAGCCTTAGAGCTTGAACCACCAAGAGCTAACTGAGGTTTGGAACACCCTGATCTATGGACTGTTTATAAAGCTGAGATTAAAAAAGTATTTCTTTTTGCAGAAAGTATCAACATTTGAGTTTCCCTCTGATTGAAAGATCAAACAAATTTTGAGCAACCAAAACTCTTCATTAAAGATTTATTCCTTCTCCTAGTTACAGGGAAAAGCGAAACACTGGGTGATGAAAGTCCTTCATTAAACTGAACTAGGTTTTGCTACAGCGGTTAGCTACTTATACTTACTGCACCTTTTCATTGTGGGAATTAAGTTCTACTGCTGGGAAGTGAGACCAAGGAAAGTTAAATGACCTACTTAAAACTACAGATAAAAATTTGCTAAAGTGCAACTTAAGTTGCAAGCTGAAAGTCAAAACTCTGGACCATCCTCCTTCCTCAGGCCATATCACAACAAAGTGAACACTCTCTTCAGCTCACACAATCACCACTTCATGACAAGTGTCAAAATTCCTTCTCATGTTGCCTTTTTGAAAGCCAAATAAGGATTAAAAGAGGGTTCAGAACATTTTCAAAGAACATGAAACCCTGAAATCTGTTTGAATATGCCCTCTGATGTCACCTGTCTGTACTAGTACCGACCCTTTGGCTAACTGTACTCATGTCCGTCTACCAGCTTGACACGATACGTTGTTGTAAGTCATACAGGAAAAGGCATATGTGCTAGTCAATAACACACCTACTGCAGAGTAAGAAAAGGCACAAATAGAGTAGGTAATTTCCAGTCTGCATATGAATGCCTTCCAAACATGTTAACAGTTATATTCTTGATTGTTTTCTCTGTTGAGCCAAAGCATCAATAGTATGAGCAAAATTTTACACATAAATGTTACAGTGATTTGGCTGTGGACTAAAGACATCTCTCCAAGTTCAGAGCCTGGAAAATGCACAGCCCTGAAGAATCAAAATGATAAAACTTTACATGATTTTCAGCCTGCTCATTCAACATTTCCTCTAAATGCTAATGGTTATGTAGGCTGTGGAAATGGAAGTTTGTGGAACAACTGTCTACACAATCATCACTATAAACAAGTCAGATACCAGTGATAGGTATAGTATCTCAACAACCAAGTATGTCAGGTCTTTTGGAAGCTGAAAAAGGACCTTTTATTTTCAGTAACAATGCGCAGAGACCCAAAAGGAGCAGAGAGCGCTTTAACCAGCCAAACCACAGCAGATCTATAGCTGTATATAACAAGGACTATCTGAACTGGATCTTCAAAGGGATGAGCCATAACGAAGAATGGGATCACAACAGCAGAGTATTTAGGAATTGCAAGCTGCAACCTCAGTAACATCCAGAAACACAGAGTCAGGAGGAAAAAGGAAAAAAGAAAAAGAATTCCAACATACTTACATTCCTGTGGAATTTTAGGAGTAACAAGAAACAAAAAGTTTTGCAGCAATGTCAAAGAGCAGCTAACAGCAAATGTGGTAATAACAGAAGTTAAACCAAAATAATCTTTAATTAAAACCACAACTTTTCTTGATGATGAAATTTTTGCAATTTCAGTTTAAGTGCTTCCAGGACTGGAATCAAGCTATATTAACACTGGTTAATCTCTATTTCAGCAGAAGGACCGCTTACCATCTTCCACGGCTACAACAGCTCTCTAGGTAACTCACAAGAGCCTGTTGGATCCTTTTGAAATCAGGATAAGGAAAGTAACTTCTCTAACATTTTACACCACTAAATTGTAGCCACCCTTTCTACAGTCATTCCCTGGATTTTGAAGCAGTATTAACAGTACCCAAGAGGAAGCAGGCAACAACATTGGAGTCTAAAACTATCGGAGTCTATAAAACTGAATGAAACTAAATCAAATTAAGAAGAAATGAAGATTTGGATGAGATTAATCATAGAGACAAAGTAAAGTCATGAAGAGTACAGACAGATTCTATATTTATGGTGGTGTGGGCTTCAAAGTTAAAGATGATGCTAAATTCAGAAGCTGACTGGATTGTAGCATTTCATATTCTGGAGAACAAGGGAAGTTTTTCCTTAAGTAATGCTCTTACTAAAGAAAAGCACACAATTAAGTCCTAGAGCCATTTCTTAGGAGAAGACTAATTCCGCATTAAGTCCCTCCCTCTTGGTGAAGAGTTTAAAAATCCAATACCATAGATTCCAGCTTCAAACACTCCAGTGACATTCTGTATGACAAGGATGCTCTACTCTAACAGCACCAGAGTTTGGAAAAAGAGCGACCAACAACCTTTGAAGTTCATGAATCTTATTCCAAGTTGTTGGCACTGTAAAAGGGGACAAGCACTCACACTTCAAGAACAACTACTCCTTTAAGAATAGAAAGCCTGCGGTTTGCCAGCTATGTTAAAAATAATAAAACATTAAAGTGAAAGTAAATCACAAATTTATTACATTCTCATGCAAGCAGATGATATTTATTCAGCTTAAAGACAGGTATTTAAAAATAAAACAGGGTTTAGAGCTGTTTCCTCTGATCCACTATCTCTCTCTCCATTTAACTTAGTTAAAAAGATGTCAGGATATTGTCAAAACTTACTAAAGACTGCCTCAGTACATCAAAAATTTTAATCACTGCAAAGAAAGTGCATTTCAAATCTCAGTATGTGGCAAACTATATATACATGCACACTAAAAACTGCAGTTCAGACAGTGAACTGATAACCACATTCCACAAATACATAAAAACAGAGGTCAGAGCATACACTCTTATTAGCTCCTGATTAAGAACACAATGCACGTTTAATCAAAAATTCTTTATAGCGGGTTAAGAGATAAACACTTTAGACCCCTAAACCATCACAGAGGGGTGTAAAAACAACCAGCAATGCCATGGTTTCTAGCTTAATGACCTTAGTTTTTCTAAAGAGCCTATTTTCACTTGACCTGACTTATTGTTCACACAGGAAAAAAAATTCCTTTTTTTTTCATAAGCACTTCTACTTTACTGAGACAGCATATTGTTCATTCATGAATTAGGAAAGTTATACAGTGACAGTTTTGTTGGCCTCAGTGTCATGTCATTTGTAACCAGTGCAACAGCAATAATAATATTACAAGACATGGGGAGTATACAATTTTTCTTTCCTCCTGATGGCTGATAAACAAAGTCTTTCATTGCATAAGTGTGGAAGTCATTGTAAGGTTTGATCTTCAGCTGCTGTAAATCAGAATTTTCATATTTCAAGTTGATATATATAAGTGTTGATTTCCATAGCTTTAAAACACAGTTCTAAAGAGGCCCAGATTTGGACATCCACTCATCTTTATATGAAAAAGAGGCTGACAGATAACTGACAGTAAGTTCAAATTTTTGTTGTCATAATTTTCTTATCAAAGGAAGATCTACAAAATGCCCTTTTCATTACAGAACCGAAAAATAATACAAACAAAAAAAATCATTAGTTTGATATTTGCACAGCGTCTTCCAAAACCGACAAACATATCAAAAAGATTCACGATAGGAAAAGATATATATTAAAAAAAAATCAAAGCTGAGGAATAATTTCACAGTGTAACTATATAACAAGCCCCTAAAGGAAATATCTGTTTCTTTTGTTCCCCTCTGCAAAACTATGTAATTGATTCCTAACTGCTGTGTTAATGCTCCCTATTCCTGTCAGAATCCCTTTGGAAGTACATGAAAGTAACCGAGACATTTTCCCTGATGTAGCTTCTTAAATGCTGGAATCTGGGATTCTCTTCCATGCATCACATTTCAGGCAGCAGGCCACAGTGGAAGCTTCAGTGGAAAAGGCCTGATAAATATTAATATGGAAGAATAAAGTATACCAAATTGTATACTGAAATGTAGAGCAAATCAGGAAATTGTTTTCTTTTATAATGAAAGACATTTTCTTACAGGCACTGTTATGTTCCAACAGAAAAAAAAAAAAAAAAACAAACAAACAAAAAAAACAAACCTAAATAAATATGTTATC